>ML439668.1:22090-59952 GCA_005239525.1 Nicotiana knightiana | reverse complement strand
TTGCAAGGTTTTTAACGAGGAAACCAAAAGGCGTATTGTTAGATATGTGTACTCTTTTTCCTTTACTAGAATTTTTTTTTCACTGAGTTTTATTTTAGTTAAGGTTTTAGCGAGGCACATTATCTGTTGAATAGACATTCAAGAGTGTTATAAATAGAGTTTTATTTAAGGTGAATGTCTATATTATAGAGAGATTTTAGAGATTTTACTTGATGACTAAGTCACTCTTTCCCTATAAATAAAGGGGTTATATTCCATTGTAATTCATCCAAAAATTAATAAAAATTCTCTCTCTACTTTTCTCTGCAATATTTTTCTTCTTCTTTTATTGTTTTATAACAGAAGGGTGATTGTTTCAAATACTATGAGATTAATAAAATCTGTTTACAGTCATATATAGAAAATTGGCTTTTCTAAAGCAATAAATGACAAATGTAACATCTGGGATTTTCTTTGGAATTTCATTTAATTCCCACGGGTAAGATCATATAATATTGTGGGAATAGAATCAACATCATATGGAAGTACAAATCAATAGAAGATTAGAACATAATAATACAAGATACTGAAGTATATATGTTCTAAATTTATTCAAACATCCTCCCTCAATTTCTGCGGGAAGAACGGACTTGGTAAATATATAATTTGTCAGTCATGCATTAGGGATGAGACAATGATGAACTGAAAATTTTTCAATCCAATTTTGCTCACGAACTGTAACGATTTGACCGGTCGTTTTGATCTCTAGCGCGTCGTTCAGCGGTTTAAGGCCGTGAACAGCTTCGTTTCAGGTATTATGATCCGTGGACGTGGTCAGAATTGAATTTCGGAAAGTTTAGAGCTGATTTGGAAAGAAAATTCTCATTTCAGAAGCCTTAAGTGGGAAGAATCAACTAAGATTGGAATTTTGAGTAAACGACCTCCGAATCAGGATTTGAAGGTTCCAGCAGGTTCGTATGACGATTTCAGACTTGGGTGTATGTCTGANGACTAAAGATAGAAATTTGAAAGTGTTTGAGAAATCCGACCGGAAGTGGAAGTTTTGATATCGAGGTCGGAATGCGATTCCGGAAGTTGGAGCAGGTCCGTAATGTTGAATATGACTTGTGCGCAAAATTTGAGGTCAATCGGACGTGATTTGATAGGTTTCGGCATCAGATGTAGAGGCTGGAAATTTCTAAGTTCATAAAGTTGGGATATGAGTCGATTCGTGGTTTCGATGTTGTTTGATGTGATTTGAGGCCTCGAAAAAGTCCGCACTATATTTTGGAACAGGTTGGTATAAACGGACGGGGTCCCGAGGGCCTCGGGTGGATTCCGGGTGGTTAACGGATCAAGTTGAGAGTTGAAGAAGGCTGGAATTGCTGTCATCTGGTGTGATCCGCATCTGCGAGGATTTGGCCGCAGGTGCGGGGATGCAGGTGCAGCTTTGGCGCCGCAGGTGCGAGAATGGACAGGCTTGGCTGGGATCGCAGGTGCGATGGAATTTCCGCACCTGCGAAGCCGCAGGTGCGGACAATAGGGTGCAGGTGCGATTTTGGGCTGGAGTTGAGGAAGTCGCAGGTGCGGGATATTGGTCGCACCTACGGGAGCGCAGGTGCGGAGGTAGAACCGCAGGTGCGAAAATCGACATGGGCAGAATGTTTTAAAACAAGGATTTTGGTTCATTTTTCTTCATTTCTTCTTGGGCTTAGGCGATTTTGGGAGGCTTCAAAGAGAGGATTCCTTCATGCAATGTCAAGGTAAGTAACTCCTTCATGCCTCAAAGTTAAATATAAGATTATATGCATGGATTAGGCATGAAAATTGGTAGGAATTTGGGAAATATTGAAGAAACCTAGAAAATAGAAATTTGAATTTTTAAGCCATGAATTGAGCATGAATATTTGAGTAAATTGTATATTTGAGTTAGTAAGGCTATGGATAGAATATATCTTTGAGAAATTTCGGATTCCGAGCACATAGGCCTGAGGGCATTTTGGTCATTTCACTAAGCGGGGTTAGGAATTATATAATTTGGAATTTGTTGCCAATATTAGAGTATATTTTCATTGGGTTGTCGTTGTTTGGATAGTTGGAGCGTTGTGCGTCCATTTGGAGTCATTGGAAGGGCTTGAAGGCCGGTTATAGAATTTTGGAGCGAGGTAAGTCTCCTTTCTAACTTTGTGAGGGGTAATTGTCCCCCTAGGTGAATTAATTAAGTATATGCTATTATCTTCGGGGGCTACGTACGCACGTGGTGACGGGAGTCCGTGCGTGGCTACTATTATGCCGTGTCCGGGTAGTCTGGGACCCACTAGCAGGCCTTGTGTGTTGTACTTGATGATCCTGCCTGTAATATTAAACTGCTAATATAATCAAAATCGTAATTAAATATCTAGGGAAGAATAGAGGCCATTTTCCTAATTATCTAGAAAGAGAATTGATTTCTCTGTGGATAATTGTGTACCTGGTAGGGTTGTATTATGAAATATCATTAAACTTGACAAATGAGTTTCAAAACAAAGATTTAAAAATTATATTTCATGTCCCTTTAAGAAGGATTTTTACCACTTTCCTGAGAAAAAATGTTTCTTGATAAAATAAGGATTTATTATGTGGATATGTGTATATATGAGCACCTGAGTCGTAGGTATGATTCGCGAGTAGGCTAGCCTTATTATTTGTATGTATAACCGCGTCGCATGATCGATTCGCGAGCGGGGCAGATAGATGCATCTATGGTTCGAGCCGTTCGACCCTTCGACAGTGCACAATTTATTATTGTTGGTCCGTTCGACCCTCGGCATTTCTTGCGCATGATATTTACTGCGTAGTTGCTATAATCTTTGCCTGATTACTGGCCTGGGATTTTAAGTTGTCAATTGAAATGACAGAGATTTAAAGTTATTAAAAAGATTTTGGAAGAAGTTGTTCCTTCCCGTCGAATTATTGTTATTTGATTAAATCACCCATGTTGATTAATTGTTATTAATATGACGAAGATATAAAGTGTTAAACGTGAACGGAGTTGAAAATACTTATTCCTGAGTTTCAATAAATATTCTATGATAATCATGCTTAGTTTCATACTTAAATATTCTAAATTGACCTTTAGTAAGTGTCTAATTTGACCTCTCGTCACTACCTCTCTGAGGTTAGGCGAACGACTTACTGAGTACACGTTGTTTTTGTACTCATGATACACTTGTTGTGCCTTTTATTGCACAGGTACTTTCATAGCAATGTGGAGGATTCAGAGACTTAGGCGAGCTGCATCATCCGGAGGCGATCCGCAACTGATAGAGTCTCCCTCGTACTGCATTTATTTTCATTTTAAATTTCCTTGTCCAGTTTGTATTTTGGACAGGCTTTGTAATGATTGTATAAATTCTTAGAAGTTGCTCATGTACTTGTGACACCGGGTTCTGGGATGTGTTGGGATATATTTTCTAAAAGTGTAGTATTCAAGCCATTGTTTTTAATTGACAGATCTTTATTTGGTTAATATGCAATAAAGTGAAAAAAAATGTTTTCATAAATGTTAAAAATCGGAAAGGTATTTCAATAAATTAATGATTTGGCTTTTCTGACATTGATGTCCGGCGCCATCACGACCTTATGGATTTTGGGTCGTGACAACATGGTATCAGAGCACTAGGTTCCTTTAGGTCTCACGAGTCATGAACAAGTCTAGTAGAGTCTTGTGGATCGGTACAGAGACGTCTGTACTTATCTTTGAGAGGCTACATGGCTGTTAGGAGTACTTCCCTTCTTGATTCCTCATCGTGCTATTTGATTCCTTTGAGGCTTATGCCTATATTCATTCCTATTCAATCTTACGCGTCGCAAAGCGCTCGCTATGAATCAGGAATTTGAGGAGTTGAAATGGTGCTACGGATGTAATTCGAGATGTTTCCATGTGTAATGGGTGGGGGCTATTGTTATGGCCCTACAAGAGAATAATATGTTGTTTCAGCTCAGTAGTTGTGTTGTCTGGTAGCCGTAAGGCTGTGCTCAGGTAGTGATGATGCTTGCGGTTGGTTGTCGCGCGATGTCGTTATGATGATAGAATGCTTGCCCATATGTTGGGGGTGATGAATGGTTTGAAGGGAGGTCTTCTCAGAGTTTGATTTCGAGATTTCGGTGTTTTGTTCCGGCAGGGGAAAGGCATTTGGATTCTGAATGGTCCGGTTGGGGTTGATAAAGTAGTAAGACTTGGTGTCTTCAAGTGAGGTGGGATATGCACCTGTGACGTGTAGTCGTCGTCATTGATCGAATGGGATATGTTAAGTTTTGGCGGTGCTATGGTTTCTTCGGTTGCGTGGGGTCAGAGTATTGAGAAGAAGTATTGAAGAATGCGGTTGGCAGAGATCGTGAGGTGCGGTGGTTCAATACCAGATAAGTGTTGATAATGAAGACAACTAGAGCAAGATGATCTTCAGAGAGCTTGAAGTCGTGGTGATCTGCTGGTTTGAAAGCTACAGAGAATGATCCTGGAGTGAGGCTAGGCGGTGGTTCCATTTCTAGGAGGCCAGGCATAAGAAGCGGAAGTCGAGCAGTCGCAAAGTGGGGGAGCAGCAGCACAGCTTGGAATTTGAAGATATTGTCGTGCATTTAATGGATGTCCATGAGGAGCGGACGGACTAGTAAGTTGGTAAATGAAGCAGGGCGTAGGATGGGGTATTGAAGTCGCAGAGAGCGTGCATTTCAGCGTCGTTGGAAGGTGTCCGCGAGTGATTTCCACAGGTGGGTTATCTTCTGTGAATAGGTTAGCGATGTCGGGGTTGGCAGGTCTCGGTGGGGGGTTCTAGTGGCTAGTCGGTGGGAGGTAGAATGTGTGAATGATGCTAGAGAATTTGAGTATTTAGGGAGTGCTAGCAAGAACATTTGGAAGAATTGGACGGATTGAGAAAGGTCGTGTTATCAAAGGAGAAAGGATCTCGGCAGGGTCTAGAGTGGTGGAAGGAGTAGCTTCAGGCTAAGTATGGGAGTCCCACCATCTGCAGTTGGGTTGTAGGGTTGTCTTCTCATAGGGTTGCGGATTGTCGGCATATTGGAAAGTTATTTCAGCTAACGGAAAGGAGTAAAATGGTGATTGTGCGTGGGATTTGAGGAACGTGTGAAAGAGTCGGACTTCGGATCAGGGTTAGGCATGGGCGAGTTGTAAGGATAGTGACTCAGTCACGTGTTTCATTGAAAAGGATGTTCCTGTGCTAGGAGAGCCTTGGAGTTGATTGTATTCGAGGCCATTCAGAGTGGTGACTCTCAATAGCGGTCCCACTGAGTTCAAAATTTAAGAATGCGGCGTTTAAGGGTTTCAGGCGGCAGTATGATCGAGAATCGAGCTTTCGCAGAGTAATTTCTAAGAAGAAGGAAGATGGTTGGAATATTCTATGATATGTTTCAGCATGCAGGATAGTATTGGAGGAGTTAGAGAAATAAACCCCAGATTGTAGAATGATTATCAGGAGGGTACGAGACGGGTTGCGGGATTTAGGCAGCATAGTCTCGTGAATCAAGGTCACTCGGGGTGAGTGAGGGTTGAGTTTGCTATGAGTTGAAGGAAGTTGCGATTATTCCTGAGGAAAATTGAAGATGATTAAAAGAAAATAGATTGATTAGCCATGGTTGAAATGGCAGATTTTCGGCAGTGATCAGTTCTTTTGATGTGATTAAGTTATGCATGTGGTTTATGCCAGTGTGTGCGAGGCTTGTCGGCCGTCGTAACGGATTTCATGTGGGAGCATTAAGTGTTATGGCCTGTCAGGTGCAGGCGGATCCCTGAAAGGGTTATGGTGGTATAGACTACTACATAAGGATTTGCATGTTAGGTGATTGTGGGAATTCACTCATGTGTTGATATGGCACTCTTGAATGGAGTTAAGTAAAAGGCTTCTATATGATAAAGTGTTCACCCTATTGGTGGTTCAGAAATTATGATGGAATTCTTGCGCTACCTCATATTGGCAGGTTAGGTGTGGTAAGCAGTATGTAACTGGGAGTAAGAATCGAGATTGTGGCTCGGTGATGATAAGGATGTCATGAGCTCGGAAGAGCAAGAAAAAGTGATTTGAAAGTTCAGAATAAGCTGGCGTTATCTTCAATGTCACCTGAGATTGATATTCACTGGAAGATGCTTTGTACCTTGGTTATGGGTTCTTGATTTGTCTTACAACATAGTATGGCCAGTGGTGGATGTGCAGACTTGCTACCGTGTGTGAAAGGTCGTGGAAGCGTGACCGCGAAAGGATTGTATAAAGTGTGACATGTAGTCACTTGATGGATTGAAGATTTGGACTGAGTATAAAGAAGTGCAATATTGTTTATTAGAGAATCTATGCCTAGAGGGCGTTCGGTTCAGCTGATTATGGATTGTGGGGTGTTTGTCCCGGCTATGATGGTTGTTCTTGCGTATTATGAGAGAAAGTGGGTTAATATGGACCCAGGTAAAATCTATTAGCTTAGTTTGGTGCAAGCAAGGTGGCTCGATGTTTGTGGATGGATTTAAATATGATTATGGGCTCCGTATGAGCCAGGCATGTTCATTTCAGTAGCGCTTTTCATGGAAAGGTATTAGAGCAACGGATGTCGTTCCGTCTTCGTCAAATTCATGTGTTATTATGATTGTGCCGTGTGAGTTGTGAAACGACTTGATAATTTCCTATGTGTTGACGTCCCGCATAGTGGGGATGTTATGTGATCAGGATAGCTCTTGAGATCCAGAGTGTATATATATATCGCACCTCAGTTGTGCTTGAGTTTTGTAGCATGCGGCTTTATCAGTCTCCCAGGATGGCATTATGCGCTTAGCGTGCTTATGATCGATATTCAGTAATTTGTGTAATAGTGATCGATCCAACTCCATATATATATCTTCTTATGTAGATTTTATGTGTGGGTCGGGTGGCACGTCGCCACGGGTATGTTATTCGGATCGGGTTGCGCACCGCAACAGTGTGATGATGAGAAGGGTTAATATGTATTTATTTTTCTTATGTTTTATTTCCTAATTTCTGAGAAAAGTTCATATTAGTTGCGTGAGTTGAATAGTCCCTTCCTGAGTCATTTCTTATTTATCATGTTCGAGTTATGGCCTATTGGCGCAATGTGATATCATGTGAGGCTGTGGTCATGATTGGGGTGATTTGTTGTCTGGGCAGTTCATACTGGGTGAGATGAGATTTTCGGATCAGGGATCAGTGTGATAAGGTTATGTGCAGTGTATATTAAAGAACAAATACCATTATTCAGGTTCATAATGAAGTGATGATTCTAGTCAAGATGAGGTATTCAAGGATTTGTTAACTCTGCAGTTGGGTATGAATTTCTGCACATTTCCTCCATTGTGGTGGTATCGTCAGCATTATAGCAGGATGTATGTATATATATATATATCATGAGGTGCATTGGGAGCATCATATTCGTGGAATCTTGGCTATTAAGGTTCAAGGAATGTCATTGTGGTTAGATGATGAATCTTGCGGTGCATGGAGCTAATTCAGCAAAGGTATGTAGTCATGTTCTGGTATGTCATGTGGTAGTTGATACAATGTTTATATATTGGAACTAGGCCTGGCAGAGAAAGTTTCAGGTATTGGAACTAGGTTCTGAGCTTATTATATGGATAAAAGAAGAAATCTTCAGATTTGATCAAGCTAATGTACTCAACTGGGTTGTGGTAGCACGGGCAGGTGCTCGAGGTGTTAAGCAGTGATTTCAGGTAACTCCAGAGCAGTTCTTAGCACGTTCAAGGACGAACGTCGGTTTAAGTGGGGGAGAATGTAACGACCCAACCGGTCATTTTGTGCTCTAGCGCGTCGTTCAACGGTTTGAGGCCGTGAGAAGCTTCGTTTCAGGTATTATGACCCGTGGGCATGGTCGGAATTGAATTTCGGAAAGTTTAGAGCTGATTTGGAAAGAAAATTCTCATTTTAGAAAGCTTAAGTAGGAAGAATCAACTAAGACTAAAATTTTGAGTAAACGACCTCCGAATCAGGATTTGAAGGTTCCAGCAGGTTCGTATGATGATTTCGAATCTGGGTGTATGTCCGGATCGGGTTTTGGATAATCCGGGAGCATTTCGGCGTATATTATGGAAGTTAGCATTTTAGAAGAATTTCATAGATTTGGGCTTGAAGTGCATTTTAGTATAGTCAATGTCCGTTTGGGATTTCGAGTCTGGGAACAACTTCGTATGGTGATTCTGGAGTTGGGAGCGCGATCGGAAGTGAATTTGGATGTCCGTAGGTCATTTTGAAGTCATTTGGCTAAATATAGAAATTTGAAGGTTTTTGAGAAATCCGATCGGAAGTGGAAGTTTTGATATCGATCTTGGAATGCGATTCCGGAAGTTGGAGCAGGTCCGTAACGTTGAATATGACTTGTGCGCAAAATTTGAGGTCAATCGGAAGTGATTTGATAGGTTTCGGGATTGGATGTAAAGGTTGAAAATTTCTAAGTTCATAAAGTTGGGATTTGAGTGTGATTCATGGTTTCGATGTTGTTTGATGTGATTTGAGGCCTCGAGCAAGTCCGCACTATGTTTTGGAACAGGTTGGTATAATTGGACGGGGCCTCGGGTGGATTCTGGGTGGTTAACGGATCAAGTTGAGAGTTGAAGAAGGCTGGAATTACTGTCATCTGGTGTGATCCGCACCTGCGAGGATTTGGCCGCAAGTGCGGAGCCGCAGGTGTGGCTTTGGTGCCGCAAGTGCGAGAATGGGCAGGCTTGGTTGGGATCGCAGGTGCGATGGAATTTCCGCACCTGTGAAGCCGCAGGTGCGGACAATGGGGCACATGTGCGATTTTGGGCTGGAGTTGAGGAAGCCGCAGGTGCGGGATATTGGTCGCATCTGAGAGAGCGCAGGTGCGGAGGTAGGACCGCAGGTGCGGAAATCGACCTGGGCAGAATGTTTTAAAACAAATATTTTGGTTCATTTTTCTTCATTTCTTCTTGGGCTTAGGCGATTTTGGGAGGCTTCAAAGAGAGGATTCCTTCATGCAATGTCAAGGTAAGTAACTCCTTCATGCCTCTAACTTAAATAAAAGATTATATGCATGGATTAGGCATGGAAATTGGTAGGAATTTGGGAAATATTGAAGAAACCAAGAAAATGGAAATTTGGATTTTTAAACCATGAATTGAGCATTAACATTTGAGTAAATTGTATATTTGAGTTAGTAAGGCTATGGGTAGAATATATTTTCGAGAAATTTCGGATTTCGGGCACGTGGGCCCGAGGGCATTTTGGTCATTTCACTAAACGCGGTTGGGAATTATATAATTTGGAATTTGTTGCAAATATTAGAGTATATTTTCATTGGATTGTCGTTGTTTGGATAGTTGGGGCGTTGTGCGTCCGTTTGGAATCATCAGAAGGGCTTAGAGGCCGGTTATGAAATTTTGGAGCGAGGTAAGTCTCCTTTCTAACTTTGTGAGGGGGAATTGTCCCCCTAGGTGAATTAATTAAGTATATGTTATTATCTTCGGGGGCTACGTACACACGAGGTGACGGGAGTCCGTGCGTAGCTACTTTTATACCTTGTCCGGGTAGTCTAGGACCCACTAGCATGCCTTGTGTGTTGTACTTGGTGACCCTGCGTGTAATATTAAACTGCTAATATAATCAAAATCGTAATTAAATAACTAAGGAAGAATAGAGTCCATTTTCCTAATCATCTAGAAAGAGAATTTATTCCTTTGTGGATAATTGTGTACCTAGTAGGGTTGTATTATGGAATATCATTAAACTTTACAAATGAGTTTCAAAACAAAGATTTAAAAATTATATTCCATCTCCCTTTAAGAAGGATTTTTACCACTTTCCTGAGAAAAACTGTTTCTTGATAAAATAAGGATTTATTATGTGGATATGTGTACATATGAGCACCTGAGTCGCAGGTATGATTCGCGAGCAGGCTAGCCTTATTATTTGTATGTATAACCGCGTTGCTTGATCGATTCGCGAGTGGGGCAGATAGATGCATCTATGGTTCGAGCCGTTCGACCCATTGGCAGTGCACAATTTTTTATTGTTGGTCCGCGCCGTTCGACCCTCGGCATTACTTGCGCATGATATTTACTGCGTAGTTGCTATAATTTTTGCCTGATTACTGGCCTGAGATTTTAAGTTGTCAATTGAAATGACAGAGATTTAAAGTTATCAAAAAGATTTTGGAAGAATTTGTTCATTCCCGTTGAATTATTGTTATTTGATTAAATCACCCATGTTGATTAATTGTTATTAATATGACGAAGATATAAAGTGTTAAACGTGAACAGAGTTGAAAATACTTATTCCTGAGTTTTAATAAATTATCTATGATAATCATGCTTAGTGTCATACTTAAATATTCTAAATTGACCTTTAGTAAGTGTCTAATTTGATCTCTCGTCACTACCTCTCTGAGGTTAGGCGGGCGACTTACTGAGTACATGTTATTTTTGTACTCATGCTACACTTGTTGTGCATTTTATTGCACAGGTACTTTCATAGAAATGTGGAGGATTCGGAGACTTAGGCGATCCGCAGCTGACAGAGTCTCCCTCGTACTGCACTTATTTTCATTCTAAATTTTCTTGTCCAGTTTGTATTTCGGACAGGCTTTGTAATGATTGTATAAATTCTTAGAAGTTGCTCATGTACTTGTGACACCGGGTTCTGGGATGTGTTGGGATATATTTTCTGAAAGTGTAGTATTCAAGTCATTGTTTTTAATTGACAGATATTTATTTGGTTAATATGCAATAAAGTGAAAGGAAATATTTTCATAAATGTTAAAAAGCGAAAAGTTATTTCAATAAATTAATGATTTGGCTTGCCTGAAATTGATGTCCGGTGCCATCACGACCTTATGGATTTTGGGTCGTGACACAAACAAAGTGCTAATCGATTGAAACATACTTTGTTATAATGCAATATTAGATTGTGAGCAAAGGTAATGTGCAAATCACATGATAGTTTTGTCACGATCCAACATCCATTAAAGGTCGTGATGGCACCTAATACTATAGTCAGGAAAGTCAATAATTAAATAATTAACTTAATTACTCATTTTAGTATTTTCGAAATCCTAATTTCCTTCCATTAAATAGTAAGAAATAAAATTTACCGGTAAATATCTTCGTAGGTTCTTCTTACCTTTGGCTCTGTTTTAACTGTGAATCTAAATTCGTGCAAATATAAATACATTCTTCTATTATATTTCTTCTTTGTCTTCTTGTATCTTGACGTCTTGCAACTTTGACTCTATAAAAAAAAAAAGCCCCTTTCTAAAAGTTTTTCTATTTTCTTAACCTAAATAAAAAAAAAATAGAGAGAGCGGGACTGGATGAAGATTGTAAGGTCTAATAGGCAATTTTGTAGTAAATTTGAGATTTTCCATACTGGTTATGAGACGATATTTTCTTGGCAAAACGTGCGAAGATTTTATCAATATTTTCTTGAGAAAGCATGGGACAAGTGGCCTTTCTATGTCACATTATGAAGAAATAGAGTTCTCACAATTTGTTGCTTGTAGCTGATTATTCTGCCTCTTAATTTTTGGGGGTAGGTTGGTGGTATTAGATCTCATTCTCTGTTAACTAAATTAAAGATCTCTATTTTGATTTCTAAAGTAAATTAGGATATTTTTGCATTGGAAGTTGGTGTCCGCTTAAATTGAAATGGCTTACTAGAGAAGGTTGATGCTAATTGAAATTGTTGTTGGTTCATTGCGAGCTATAACAGATCCTCCATTGGATATGCATATGGTGTTTCCAATTACTCATGTCGTAAAATAATACAAATTCTACACGTGTGAGAATGTTTTCTTAATGTTCAATTATATTGACCTTGCTGATGATTGCCGAAAGTGAGTAGATAGTACCTGATTTTAAGAAGCAGATGCTGATATAATCAGTGTTTGCCGTAAGTAATCTTCCACCATTAAATTACATTGTAGAATAAATTAGGAAATGCCTTGGTTTTTTTGAAGCTCCCTTTATTACAGTTGGTGTTGATTTCTGTTCTCTTTTTAAAATATGAACTTGAATCTAGAAAATTGAGCAATATTTAATTATAGATTTGTCTGATAGGAAAGAAATTATTGTAAAATTAAATATTGTATCTACATTCCATGAAACAATAGGCAATATGCATAATCAACTAAAGATAAGATAATTTCTTTATTTTTATTTTTATTTTTTTTAATAGTCTAAATTAAAGAGTTCAAAACATTGTCTGGCAAATCAGCTTCCCAAGTGACCGAATTGCTGAAGTTGCAAACTATTGTATGTTCAACCTTGCTTTTGTTCTTTAAGTTGGGTGCTTTACTAAATTTTGTGTTTCACCTTTGTATTTGTACTCAGAGCTGCTACCTTTATCAGAATGGTTATAGAAAAGTTGTTAGGCCAGGAGGAGTGCCTATTCCTGTTGCTATAGAGTAGAACCTAATCAAAATACTAATAAGGTACTAGATAGTTTTTGTTAGCTTTTTGGATCAAGTGCTAGAACAAACTTCTATGTTTTGAAATGGTTTAATATCATAAAATACCTTCTAATCAAATGACTATATCAATACAATATGAGCTGCATGTGTCTTATTATCTACTCTGATCTCACGTTTACCTATGACCTTTTTGCTTTACATATTTAAATACCAGGACAAAACATATCACGACTTATGTTATTTGTCATGGTTTCAGGTCTTAAACCAAAGAGAAAATACTAGTAGATTTAACTTTCCTACGCAAAATCCTTATTACAGAGAAGTACTTAACAAAGAAAATTCACGGTAAAGCATCTTGGGAAGTTACCGGTATATGCTATTTTTTTTACTATCAAAATCAGTTAATAAAGTTATTTTCAAGTTTTTTAATGCACGATAAAATTTCGCTTAAATATCTCGCTTACTCTGTTGTTAATCACTAGATAAAGGTTCCATTGCTGACAAGATAGCATGGTGTGAGTTTATAGGTTGAGATAAGAATTATTTGTTTTGTATTCTGATGAAGGATATACTAATTGTTGGGAGGTACATCAATTAACTATAATACTAAGAAGGGAAATGGGATCACTGTTCCTCCTACTAGAAATATGTTTCTGGATCTTTTGGCTGCACACACAATTTTGCGTTCAAAACTTAATATTACTCATTCCACTAGGCTTACAGTAAAAATTGAGTGGATGTCATGTATTTCTTGAAAGACATTCACTTGCCATAGTTCTATGTGGTTGCTTTTCTTTTTATATGCTTTCCTTTAGTACTTGACTTAGGATTAACCCTTTTTTTTTTATGCATGCAAATATTACTCTTATTCTTTATTTTTTTATTAGCAAGGAGATAGTACTTCAACAATGGGGAAGTGATGAAGTTGCTCAAGGAGTAACTTGAAGACACTAGAGTAATTTGAAGATATTGGAATAGTTTGAAGATGGGTCCTTTGCATTTTTTTCCTTAAAATAGCAAAGGATAATGTTATTCAACAAGTAGGAGTTCGAAAACATTTGATTTTCTTTCTTTTTTTTCCGTGTGTATGTGCAATTACAATGGATTATGGAGCATTATATACTTTGATGCAGAATATTTAGGAATGAAAAGTTTTTATACAATTTTATTTAAGAGTATCTGTGGTGTTCATTATAATATTAATGCTATTGGGAAATTAGTAGGAATACATTTGGTTATTGCATTATTTAAAAAAAAAAAAAAAAAAGAGGCTTCAGTGGCAACCCTAGCTGTCGCAAAAAGAAAATCCTTCTGTGTCAACAAGAATATCGCCATTGAATGTCATTTCTAGCGACTATGGTCGCCAGTATATGTCACTATTTAGTAGAAACCCACCTAAATTCAATTTTGTGAAATATGTTTTTGAGGCGACCTTAATCGCTACAAAATGTGCAGTATTTATGGCGACTTCCAAGGGTCGTCACAATAAATATTCAGTAACGGTAGTACTTGGAGCGAACCAATAGTCGCTGCTAAAAACATGTAGTGACGACTTTTTTACCATTTGTGGCGACTTTAATTGCCACAAAAAGGCCGATTTCCTGTAGTGTACAGAGTAAATGACAATGTTTTTACAAATTTAATATTGAACAACCCAAAAGCACCCCCAAAACCCAGTGTCACGAGTGTATGAGCATCAACTAGGAAATACAGTAAAATTACTACATCTGTCTGAGATACAATTGTTGGGATTTTAAGCTTGGTGTAACTTAATTTTAAGCTTGGTGTAGCTTAAAAAGGGTGAATGGAAAATGGAGAAAAAATAAAATATTTGAGTTTCCCTTCTTCGCAAAGGGACATTGTCCCATATTGGAGAAAAAAAAGACTTTTGATGGGTTATATACAACTGATCTTCTTCTAGATCTTAAAGAGTTAAGAAGAAGGCAAGCCTCGCGCTGTCGTCGTCGCTCCCTAGACTCGGCTTCGGCTTCGACTTCAGATTCACTCGCGGATTCGGATTTGGTCAAAGATTGATTGATTAATCTTTTTGGATAAAATTCTTTTTCATTATTTAATTAATTAACAAAAATTTAATCTGGAATAACACATGACCCGTGACACGGTCTGGTCTGTTTTCTTTCCCGAATTATTTTAAATCCATTTTCTATTTTCCCGCAATATTCTCACCTGTTTCAACAACTATGGCTGTTCTGAAAGGTTGCAAACCTTTTCAGAAACAATGCCAAATGGTCTATATGCCTTGAATCCTAGAATTTTTACTTACTAAATTTTCTGATTTTCTTCTTTTTCTTCTGCACAACATTTTCCAGTGTGTTTTATGACTTGAGTGGTTCGAATTTCACCGAAGTTTTTGGTACCAATACGTTGGTGAGTTAAAAAGTTCTATCTTGGGAGGATAATATTCCAACACCTCGGGTACTTGAGGGGAATAATTTCCTTAAGGACACATAGTGCATTCAGTGGGCTCGATTTATTCCTATACTGTTTTCTAGAATTTGTTTTGTTAAACTGGTTCTACTAACTTTCTGTTTCTATTTGTATTTCAAAAAGTTTAATAGTTTTATTGTTTATTACAGCAATTCAGTTTGGATAACAACAATTAGACAGGAGTATGTAAATAACTCGGATGGAGACTCTATGCGTGATGCGGACTCGTAACGTGAAATTTAGCTCACCTAAGTCCCTGCAATAAACGCACCTATGTGCCCACAAGGCCACTAGACATATATGCACCTGCACAAAAAAAATATGCAGCAAGTGTAGTATGAGTACGTAAATCAACGCGTAACCAGTAAGTATCCAGTCTAACCTCGAAGAAGTAATGACAAGGGGTCGACTCCGACACTCACTATGGGCTAACAATGACATCAATACAGTTTGGATAACAATATTAAGGAAATTATTTTTATTATATTCGGTATTCTGTTTGTGGGGATTAAACCTGTGTGGTTTTTCAATCCTTCTGAATTTTACTATTTTGATTTGAAGATATAAAAATTTTATCAGTGTATTGAAATTCAGAAAATGATTTGAAGAACATAAGAACTTCATCGTTTTCTGTAAAATAATATATAAAAACTTTGGTTTTTATTATCATACGTATTGTTTATTGTTAAGTACAATATCGTTTGTTGTTATGGTTTTGCCATTAATTGAACTCTTCTAGTGTTGACAATGAGAAATTGCAATTGATAACGAAAATTCTTTTGCGACTACGACAATAGCCTCTTCAAGTCGGACTGTTGTTCCACTGGCAGAGAAACTAGGGAAATGTTATGGAACCAACTTCAAAGGATGGCAGGAAAGGGTGTTCTTCTGGCTTACCACACTTGGTATGCAGAAATTCACTAGTGAAGAACCTCCAGTTCCTGCTGCCGACATGTCGGACAACGAGAAATTCATGATTGTTGAGGCGTGGAAACAAACAGATTTTCTTTGCAAAGGCTATATCTTAAGCGCTTTAGAGGATGACTTGTGCAATGCATACAGTGCGATAAATACTTCGAAAGAATTATGGGACACACTTTAGAAGAAGTATAAGACTGAAGATGCATGCTTGAAAAAGTTCGTGGTTGTCAAGTTTCTAGACTATAAAATGATAGACAACAAAACTGTTGGAACCCAAGTTCAGGAGTTTCAACTTATTTTTCACGACCTTATTGCTGAAGGTGTGGTCGTGAATGAAGCATCTCAAGTGGCTGCAATGATTGAAAAATTGCCTCCTTCGTGGAGAGATTTCAAGAACTATCTTAATCGGAATCGCAAAGAAATGAAGTTGGAATATCTTGTGATTCGTCTCAAGATTGATAAAGACAATAAAAAACCCGAGAATAAGTCTCGTGAAAATTCAACGATCATGGGAGCTAATATCATTGAAGAGACTGCTCCAAAAAGTAAGAAGAGGAAGAGGTCTTCTGGACAGACTAAGGAGCAGAACAAAGAGAAATACAAGGGGGCAACTACTACAATTGTGGAATAGTTTGTCACAAAGCCCCTGATTGTCGTCTCCCCAAAAAGGATAAGAAGAAGAGACAGGCCAATATAGTGTAGAAGAATGATGACATTGATGATCTTTGTGCAATGCTTTTGGAATGCAACCTAGTTAGAAATCCGAAGGAGTGGTGGATTGACTCTGGAGCCACTCGACATGTTTGTGTTTTCAAAGAAGCATTTGCGACTTACTCTACTGCTGGTCCCGAAGAAGATCTTTCCATGAGAAATAATGCAACAGCCAAGATTGAAGGTTATGGGAAGATATTCCTGAAGATGACTTCCGGCAAGGTGTTAACGCTCAACAACGTTCTTCACGTTCCTACTATTAGGAAGAATTTAGTTTTTACTTCTTTACTTGTGAAGAATGGATTCAAATGTGTATTTGTTTCTGATAAAGTTGTTGTAAGCAAGAATAAAATGTATGTTGGAAATGGCTACCTCACTGAGGGCCTTTTCAAACTCAATGTAATGGTTGTTGACATAATTAATAAAATTTCAGCTTCTTCTTATTTATTGGAGTCAAATTATTTATGACATATTTGTTTAGGACATGTCAATTATAAAACCTTGCGGTATTTAATTAATTTAGAAGTATTGCCTAAATTCGAGTGTAATAAATCAGAATGTCAAATATGTATTGATTCTATGTTTGTAAAACATCCTTATAAGTATGTTGAAAGGAATTCAAATCGTTTAGACATAATTCATACTAACATTTGTGATATGAAGTCGACACCCTCTCGAGGTGGGAAAAAGTATTTTATTACTTTTATTGACGATTGCACTCGATATTGTTATGTTTATTTGCTTAATAGTAAGAATGAAGCAATTGAAGCATTTAAGCAATACAAGAATGAAGTGGAGAATCAGTTGAATAAAAAGATCAAAATGATTAGAAGTGATAGCGGTGGAGAATATGAATCTCCGTTTGCAGAAATATGTTCTCAATATGGAATAATCCATCAAACTACTGCACCTTACACACCCCAATCCAATGGAATTGCGGAAAAAATCGGACATTAAAGGAAATGATGAATTCTTTATTAAGAAGTTTCGGATTACCGCAGAGCTTGTGGAGGGAAGCTATCCTTATAGCTAACCGAATACTTAACAGAGCACCCCCACAGCAAAACACAATATATTCCATATGAAAAATGGAAAGGAAGAAAAACCAACTGAATATTTCAAAGTGTGGGGATGTCTAGCAAAGGTACAAGCTCCTTTACCTAGAAGAGTTAAAATCGGACCAAAAACTATAGATTGCGTTTTCATTGGATATGCTACAAACAGTAAAGCATGTCGGTTTTTGGTTCATAAATCCGATAATCCCGAAATTCATGTTAATACAGTAATAGAATCAGATAATGTTGAATTCTTTGAAAGTATCTATCCGTATAAAACTAAATACGAGTCGTTAAGTGAAAGACCTAAACGACTTTGGGAAGAACCAAAGGAAAATACTCCAAATGTAGAAGATCCAAGGCCTAGAAAACGTCAAAGAACATCTAGTTCCTTTGGACCAGATTTTGTGACATTCTTGATTGAAAACGAGCCTCAAACTTTTAAAGCAGCTATGTCATCTTTTGATTCAGTGTTTTGGAAAGAGGCATTCAATAGTGAGATTCAATTAATTTTGGATAACCATACATGGAATTGGTTGATCTCCCTCCGGGAAATAAGCCTTTAGGTTCGAAATGGATCTTTAAACGAAAAATGAAAGCTAATGGCACTATTGACAAATATAAGGAAAGATTTGTTGTCAAAGGTTATATACAAAAGGAAGGCCTAGATTACTTTGACACTTACTCGCCAGTAACGAGGATAACATCTATTTGGGTGTTAGTGGCACTAGAGGTCGTGTATGGTCTTGAAATCCATCAAATGGATGTTAAAAAAACTTTCTTAAATGGAGAATTGGAGGAAGAGATTTACATGGAATAACCTGAGGGTTTTGAGGTTCCTAGTAAATAAAAGAAAGTGTGCAATTTTGTTAAGTCACTTTATAGACTTAAACAAGCACCCAAACAAGGACATGCCAAATTTGACCAAACAATGTTGTCAAGTGGGTTTTAAATCAACGAGTGTGACAAATGTGTTTACATTAAAAACACTTCAGGTCATAAAGTCATTGTTTGTTTATATGTTGATGACATGTTGATAATGAGCAAAAGTATGGCAAATATAAATGCTACTAAGTGCATGTTAGCTAGCAAATTCAACATGAAAGACTTAGGAGTTACTGATGTGATCTTAGGAATCAGAATTCACAAAACTCCACAAGGTCTAGCATTATCACAGTCTCACTACATTGAAAAGGTACTTGATAAATTCAAGTATTTGAATTTCAAAATTGCCAAGACTCGAATTGACGTGAGTTATGCACTTCAAAAGAATGAAGGTGAAAGTGACTCACAACTAGACTATGCAAGAGTATTGGGAAGTTTGATGTATATCATGAATTGTACGCGACCAGATATAATATGTGCTATTAGCAAACTGAGTCGGTTTACAAGTAATCCCAATCAAATACATTGGATGGCAATGAAACGAGGTTTGGAGTATCTGAAACATACCCAAAATTATGCTTTGCATTATAACAAATATCCCTCCGTGATCGAGGGATGTAGTGATGAAAATTGAATCACCAGATCATCTGAAGTTAAATCCACGACTGGATATGTTTTCACAATTGTGGGTGGATCTTTCTTGGAAATCATCCAAACAAAAGTGCATCGCCCATTCCACAATGGAATCTGAATTCATAGCTTTAGATAAGGCATGTGAAGAAGCTGAATGGCTCCAGAATTTCTTGGAAGATATTCCATTTTGGCCCCAACCTCTGGAACCTATTTTGTATACATTGTGATAGTCAAGAGGCAATAGGCAGGGCATGGAGCGTTATGTATAATGGAAAATCTCGTCATATACGACGGAGACACAATATCATTAGACAATTACTCTCTAGTGGTGTTATCACGATAGACTACGCAAATTCAAGAGATAACGTGTCAGATCCACTTACAAAAGGCCTATCTAGAGAGGCAATTCAAAGATCATCAAAGGGAATGGGGTTAAGGCCTAGGACAAGTCATCATGGCGGTAACTCTACTTAGCAGACTGCAGATCTCAAGAGCTAGGTTCAAAGAGATCAAAAAAAGTTATGAATGAATGTTCAACATTGTCAAATAACTCAACTCATTCTCGTGATGAAGACAATGTTCAAAAATCAAGTTAAAGCATTAAGTCTTTTTGATGAGTCAATAAAGCTTAAAGCTTTTTTATGATTTGCTAAGTCTGGCAGGATATGAACAGATAGTGTGTCTATAGGATTACACGTTTAGAAATCACCTATGTGAGTGTGAAGTGTAAGCCGCTTCAAGTGGAATGATAGTAAAGGCCCATTCTCTAAGCACCCATGAAATCAGGCGGTGTTCATCGCTAAAACGAACAAAACTGTGAGAACTATAGATGGTTAAGGATTGATTGTGTGACTTATGTTGTCTAGGTATACAACAAAGCTCAACAGTTCAAAGATATCAAATATACCGATTGATCGAGTATATCCGATATAAGTTCACTACAAAAAGTTCAAAGGGAAACCTACTTATCCAGATGCAATTAATTCTTGCATGTAAAACACACACGCGTCCATGCATTCCTTTATTTTATAGCCATTCCCCATTCATGTGGGGAGTTTTGGGATTTTAAGCTTGGTGTATCTTAAAGAGGTTGAATGGAAAATGGAGGGACCATGGAATTTTGGGAGAGGGTGGTGGAAAGGAGGATAAGGAGGGCGGTGTCTATATCGAAAAACCAGTTCGGGTTCATGCCGGGCCATTCCACTATGGAAGCTATCCACCTTATCAGGAGGTTGGTGGAACAATACAGGGATAGAAAGAGGGATTTGCATATGGTGTTTAGTGACCTAGAGAACGCGTATGACAAGGTCCCCGGGGACGTTCTTTGGAGGTGTCTAGAGGTGAAAGGTGTGTCGGTGGCTTACATTAGGGCAATAAAGGATATGTATGATGGAGCTATGAATCGGGTTAGGATTTTGGGAGGTGACTCAGAGACTTTTCCGGTGGTTATGGGGTTACACCAAGGATTTGCGCTCAGCCCGCTCTTATTTGCCCTGGTGATGGACGCACTGACACACCATATCCAAGGATAGGTGCCATGGTGTATGTTGTTCGTTGATGATATAGTTCTGATTGATGAGACGAGAGGCGGCATTAATGGGAGAATGGAGGTATGAAGGCAGGACCTAGAGTCTAAAGGTTTCAAGTTGAGTAGGACTAAGACGGAATATGTGGAATGTAAGTTCAACGACGTGAAGGAGGAAGCGGATGTGGAAGTCAGGATTGACTCACAAGTCATCCTCAAGAGAGAAAGTTTTAAGTACTTAGGGTAAATTATCCAGGGAGATTGATGGGGATGTTACGCACCGTATTGGGATAGGGTGGATGAAAAGAAGGTTAGCGTCTGGAGTCCTGTGTGACAAGAATGTTGCACCGAAACTCAAAGGTAAGTTCTATTGAGCGGTGGTTAGACCGCCCATGTTGTATGTGGCTGAGTGTTGGCCAGTCAAGAATTCACATATCCAGAAGATGAAAGTAGCAGAAATGAGGATGTTCAGATGGATGTGTAGGCATACTAGGCTGGATAAGATTAGGAATGAAGATATTCGGGAGAGGGTGGGCGTGGCTCCGGTGGATGACAAGATGCGAGAAGCACGCCTTAGATGGTTCGAATACGTGTAGAGGAGAAGCCTAGATTCCTCGGTTAGAAGGTGTGAGCGGTTGGTTTTGGCAGGTATGAAAAGAGGTAGAGGGCGGCCTAAGAAGCATTGGGGCGAGGTGATCAGACATGGCGCGGCTCAAGATTTCCGAGGATATGGCTCTTGATAGGAAGGTGTGGAGGTCAAGCATTAGGGTTGTAGGTTAAAGGGTAGTCGAGCGGTTTTCCTCTTTGTCCCGTTTTCCCTCTTTGTACCGACGAGTATGATAGTGTTTTGTCTAGCACTGCTAGTTATTTATGTTGTGTTTCACACTTTTGCATAATATTTGTGTTACTGCTTTTCCATTTTTTTGTTGTCTCTCATGTTGCTGATATTATTTTTTGGGTTTTGTTGTCACAAATCTATTGTCTCTGAGCCAATGGTCTCCCGGAAATAGCCTCTCTACCCCCTCTGGGGTTGGGGTAATGTTTGCATACACTCTACCCTTCCAAGATCCCACTGGTGAGATTTTACTGGTTTGTTGTTGTTGTTTCATATATACAATTGCTCTTCTTCTAGCTCTTAAAGATTTAAGAAGAAGGCAAGCCACGCATCGTCGTCGTGCCTCACTCGGCTCGGCTCGGCTCGACTTCGACTTCGACTTCGGATTTTGATTCACATTCGGATTTGGAGTTGGTCAAAGATCGATTGACTGATTAATCATTTTGGACAAAATTCCTTTAAATTATTTAATTAATTAACGTAAATTTAATGCGGAATAACCCATGACCCGCAATCTGGTCCGGTCCGGTCCGTTTTCTTTCCCAAATTATTTTAAATCTGTTTTCTGTTTTCCCGCAATATTCTCACATGTTCCAACAACAATAGTTATTCTGAAAGGTTGCAAACCTTTTCAGAAACAGTGCCAAATGGTCTATAAATATTCCTTGAATCCCATAATTTTTACTTACTAAATTTTCTGATTATCTTCTTCTTCTTCTTCTACACAACATTTTTCAGTGTGTTTTATGACCATTGAGTGGTTCGAAGTTCACCAGAATTTTTTGTACCAATATGCTGGTGATTTAAATTGTCCTATCATGGGACGATAATATTCCAACACCTCGGGTACTTGAGGGGAATAATTTCCTTAAGGACACACTGTGCATTCAGCAGTTTTGATTTATTCTTATACTGTTTTTTCAGAATTTATTTCATTAAACTGGTTCTACTAACTTCCTGCTTCTGTTTGTATTTCAGAAAGTTTAATAGTTTTATTATATAGTACAACAATACAGTTTGGATAACAACAATTAGCCAGGAGTGTGTAAATAACTCGGATGGAGACTCTGTGACGTGATGCGGACTCGTAACGTGGAATTCAGCTCACCTAAGTCCCCACAATAAACGCGCCTCTGCGCCCACAAGGCCAATGGACGTATATGCACCTGCACAAAAAATGTGCAGTAAGTGTAGTATGAGTACGTAAATCAACGCGTACCTAGTAAGTATCCAGTCTAACCTTGAAGAAGTAGTGACAATGGGTCGACTCCGACACTCACTATGGGCTAACAATAAAATACTGATATTATAATTAAGAATGGATTATATAGAAAGATGTAAACTCAATAACATGAAGTAGGTAAACAATATTTTTATTAATAGGAAATTTCCAAATTTGTTTTCATCATTTAATATTTTCATATCTCAAGCCAATGAAACAGTATCAATTATTATTAATTCCAACGATTTATCATGCGCAAATCATATCGAGGTCGTAAAACACCATACGAACTTAGTCGAGCCTTCAAATCACATCACACAACGCTAAAACCACGAATCACATCCCAATTCTAGCTTAATGAACTTTAGAACTTCAAACTTCAAACTTCTACATTCGACGTCGAAACTTATCAAATCAATTCCGATTGAGTTTAAATTTTGCACACAAGTCACATTCGATATTATGGACCTACTCCAACTTTCGGAATCGGAATCGGAATCCGATCCCGATATCAAAAATTCCATTCTCGGTCAAGCTTCCCAAAACCCTTCAACTTTTCAACTTTCGCCAAATGACTCTGAAATGACATGCGGACCTCCAACTCCACCTCCGGACGTGCTCCTAAGACCAGAATCACCATACGGAGCTATTCCCAGGCTCGGGATCCCAAACAGACATCGATAACATTGAAATACACTTCAACCCAAATTCATGAAATTCTTCCAAAATGCCAACATTCCACAATAGGCGCTGAAGCGCTGAAACGCTTCAGGGTAATCCAAAACCCGATCCAGACATACGCCCAAGTTCAAAATCATCATATGAACCTGTTGGAACTTTCAAATATCGATTCAGAGGTCGTTTACTCAAAATCAAACCTTAATCAATTCCTCCAACTTAAAGCTTCCGAAATTAGAATTTTCTTTCCAAATCAACTCCGACCTTCCTAAAATTCAATTACGATCATACATACAAGTCATAACACCTGAGGTGAAGCTACTTATGGTCTCAAACCGCCGAACGACACGCTAGAGCTCAAAAGACTGGTCGGGTCGTTACAAGTTTGTTGAACTTGAATCCATGCAACTTCAACCACATAGAGGTTGAAGCACAATACTATGCTTCTCTACTTGAACGTGTTAGTCCACATGTAATATTATTATTGATTAAGAGAAATAGTGTTTAATTTTTTATTCGAGAAGTCTAGACAAGGAAGAAAATTAATGGAAAATTCGTAAATGGATAAGATTTAAGAAAAGAAAATTTCTTTCACAAAAAATTTTAGCTCCCACCTTATGGATTCTCAAACTTGCCTTAAAATTTCCTTTTTAATCATTTTGTTGTTGTACGAATATTCGCTCTGCTTTTTTCTTATTTGGAGATTTGACCTCTAGAAGTTAATGCATACACCAAATCATGCTACTGTTAGGGGGAAACTATTGTGGATATATTGATCATACACCAACTCATTTTAATGAACTCCGACACCTTTAAAACATATTGTAATCATATTTCCAACTTCCCACTAAATTATATATATCAACTAGCGACATTGTTTGCTCTTCGCGCGGTGTATTACTAAATTCAAAATTTTCTTTTTTAAAATTAAATGGAGATAGAGAGATGATTTTTTTCTTTTCTTTGCGCCAAGACTTCTTTCTACTAGAAAATGGTAAAATAAAAACAATAAACAAAAAAAAGAAGAAGTCCTCACAATAAGTTGACACCGTAGAAATTGATCAAAAGAAAAAATAGTTACATATCTTTTTGGATTGAGAAACAAAAAGCTCAGTACATATATTAGTATCAATCCATACATATATGTCATTAATTCATGAAAAGAAACTCATCATTATTCAGAAATCAATTGTAGAACTCACAGGCAATATGAAAATATTTCTAAATTAATATAATTCCATACACATATAAAACAAATTGACAAATCTAATGCTCGATATCTTTACTATCATGTACAAAAATTTCATAGTCAACAACTAATATCATGGGAGAAAGATCCTAGTTCACCACGAGCATCGATAATAATTTGTTGAATAACTCCATTTCTAATAATTTCAAAGGGCTACAACTGTTATTTGGAAAAATAAAATGTTAGACCTCAAGGATAACATGAGAGGACAAATACATTTCCTCCTTCAAAAACTGAAACATCTAATGGAACATCAATTGTATTGTATATTAAGTAACATAATCAACAATCAAATCTATTTATTTGACTGAATGTTGCAACTAATAAATACAGAAAAATGAGAAAAACATTCAGTGTCATGCTATCAGAAAATAAATTAAAACAGAAGCATAAAAAAATACTTTTGGTTTTGCTATGAGAAGGAGACAGGAGTTATTTACAAAAAAGTCTGTAAATGTTAAGATGAAGACAAGCAGTAACCGTAGATCAGAATGTGAAGAAAACCCTAGTCTACCATGAGAGAAAAGAAGAGACGAAGAGAGAGAATTTTATTTTCCTCTTCTGCATAAAAATGGACTCTATGTACAAATATCTATACTTCATCATTTTATACAATTAGGCCGGATCACAAATTATGTGAAAGTAAAATACAAAAAAATGGCCTAAATTCAGAACTATATGTATTTACAAATGGGCCTGAAACTAAAACCATGTCCAAGATCCGTGATGTCCAACGCCCTCCTCAAGCTGGAAGGGGAAGCACTCCAAGCTTGCAAAGCATATGGTGATGAGCATGTCCTGGAAGAGACTTAGTCAACATATCAACAAGGTTGTTAGGTGAAGAAACATGGTGTAAAGAGATCAATCCAGAAGCCAAACAATCACGAATATAATGACAATCAATCTCAATATATTTGTAAGTTCGTAAAATACGGGGTTCTCCGCAATGTGTAGTGTAGCCTGGCTTTCGCAGAAAATAGGAACAGAGGAAGACAGCACCAAGCCCATGTCCCCCAAAATTATGACCAACCAAGAAACCTTAGCAACCACTTTCTTGAGTGTGATGACCCAAGGGGTCATCTTGTGTTTTAGGACATTATTCCGCGCTCATTAGCCTTAAAAATATTAAAATATTCCTCCCCAATTTGCGTGTACAGTCCGAATGTAATTTCGGAAAGCATTTATGTGAAAAATAGAAGAAATAATAATTTTTGAAATTAAAAATAATTTTTAGTTGACTTTGGTCAACGTTTTGAGTAAACAGATCCGGACCCGTATTCTGACGGTAACGGTAGGTCCGCAATAAAATATGGGATTTGGGCGTATGCCCGGAATCGAATTTTGAGGTCCATAGCTCGAGAAATAAATTTTTAACTAAAATTGAATTTTAGAAAATCTATGGTTTTAAAGTATGTGTTTAATGCTTGATCTTGATAGTATTGAGCCCGTATTTTGGTTCCGGTGCCCGGTACAGGTCTGCTATAATATCTAAACCATGTCTTAAAATTGGTGAAAAACAGAGTTCATATGACGTGATTCGGATCCTCAGTTGAGAAAATAGAAACTTTAAGTGTTCTTGAGAATTTCATTGATTTGATGTTAAATCCGTAGTTTTTGGTGTTATTTTAGCGATTTGATCGCACGAGCAAGTCTGTATGATATTTTTAAACTTGTGTGCATGTTTGGTTTGGAGCCCCGAGGGCTCGGGTGCCATTCGTGCGATGCGCGAGTCGAGTTAAAACTCAACCAAGGTTGCTGGTGCACCAGATTTGGTGTGCCCGCACCTGCGAGCCGTTGGTCGCAGGTGCGAGCGACAGCCCGCAGATGCGACCCAGGACCTCTACTTTGATCTTCGCAGATGCGGACACCTCATCATAGAAGCGGAAACCCGTCCGCAGATACGGCCCCAAGGGCCCAGTCCCATTCCACAGAAGCGGACCTCCTGTCCGCACGTGCGAACGCGCAGATGCTGCCCAAGTATCGCAAGTGTGAAGGTCGGGCAGTGAGTTCATTTAATTGGAACTCCGTCCCTTTTCTTCTCATTTTCAAAGGAATAGACGACCTAGGGTGATTTCTCTAAGGAAATTTCTTTCCCAAAATGTAAGTAAGTGTTCTTTAACTTGTTTCTTTCAATCTTTTACTTCTATTTACAAGAATTAAACCTAGAATCTAGGACTATGGTAGAAATTAGGGATTTTGAGTAGAATTAGGGGCTTTTGGAAATTTGGGAGTTTGACCTCAATTTGGGGTCGGATTTCGAAACCAATTGCATATCCGGGCTCGGGGGTTTATTATCTTCCCAATTTATTATCTTCCCGTCTTAACTGTTTCATGTTTATTGATGCTTCTATGTCTAATTTCATCTTTCTAGATGTTGTTTCTTTATTGAAAATAGTTGTTCCGTAGTTTCATTGTGTTACATTATTGGTTCAATCGGGTTGGTCGGTGTTTCATAGTATATTTTGGTTGGTCTCGTAGTGTACTATTGATTGGTGAAGTTTCATAATTGTATTGATCTCCGTTAGTTTTGGTTGAGGCTTAACTATTGTGGAGAATCGTGAACTAAATTGTGAAATACATGTTCTTATTGTGTAATTGGTACTGATATGGTTGGATCGGGTTGCACGCCGCAACAAGAGTAATAAGGGTGACTTATTGAGGAGGAATAAGGGTGAAATGTGATTGTCTGGTGGGATCGGGTTGCACGCCGCAACAAGGAGTAATAAAGGTGGACATGTGGGATCGGGTTGCACGCCGCAACATGAGGAATAACGGAGATATGTTGAGGAGTAATGAGGGTGGACATATGGGATCAAGTTGCATGCCGCAAAAGGAGTAATAAGGATGAATGTCCACAGTGTTACTAATTATGTGATGGGATCGGGATGCGCGCCGCATCATTTTATTGTTTATGTATTCTACCTTTGTTGTGATTTTATTGTGGAAGTGAGACTCTTCTAAGGATTTGATTATACCCGAGTACTGACAAGATAGTTGGGTTCCGTATTTATTTACGGCAAGTTACTGTTCCATTTTGTTTCGCACTTCCTTTTTGCTTTATTATAAACTGTATGCAGGTTGTATTATAAATGCCCCGCCATAGCCTCGTCACTACCTCATCGAGGTTAGGCTCGGCACTTACCAGTACATGGGGTCGGTTGTACTGATACTGCACTCTGCACTTTCTGTGCAGATTTTGGAGCTGATTGTGGTTGATCGAGAGGTCAGTTGCAGGCATTCATCCAGGAGACCCAAGGTAGTCCTGCAGGCGTCCGCAGGCCCTGGCGTCCCTTCCTATGTTCTACATTTATGTGTTATTTTATTTCAAGACATATGTACTCTTCTTTTAGACCAATATTTGTAGCTATTCATAGAACGTTCGTGGATTGTGACACCAGTTCTGGGTGGCAGTAATAGTTTCAAGGTTAAGCAATATTTATTTAAATTCCGCATTTGTTATCACCTAATTTAGACTGTTTACTTCTATTCAAATAAATTTTTAAAGAAAAATGGTGTGATGACCCAATGAGTCATTTTATGAATTAAGACTTCATTCTAGGCTTATTGTCCATAAAAGATTTAATTTTAACTACCTCGATTTACATGCGCATTCCGGGCGTGAAACCAAAAAGCTTTTATGTGAAAATATGGGAAATAGTAATTTCTAGAGTTAAAATTTGATTATAGTTGACTTTGGTCAACGTTTTGAGTAAATGGACCCGGATCTGTGGTTTGATGATCCGGGAGGTCCGCAGTAAAATATGGGACTTAGGCGCGTGCCCGGAATTGAATTCCGAGGTCCCAAGCCTTAGAAATCAATTTTTGAAAGAAATTATTTTGCTGAATTATTAATGAAATAAAGAAAAGAACTAATATTTGAAACCATGGGTATCGGGCCCGTATTTTGGTTCGGACACCAGTACAGATTTGTTATAATATTTAATTACTATATGTGAAATTTGGTGAAAATCGGAGTTTATTTGACGTGATTTGGACGTCCGGTTGAGAAATAGTGAACTTTAAGTGTTCTTGAGAAAAATGATGAGTTTTGAGGTTTAACTCATAGTTTTACATGTTATTTTCATGATTTTATCGTACGAGCAAGTCTGTATGATATTTTTAGACTTGTGTGCTTGTTTTGTTTAGATCCCCGAGGGCTCGGGTGAGTTTCAAATAGGCCCCGAAATGTTTTGCACTTAGGAAGGTTTGTTGGTTTTCTATTTTCTGGTGCCTAGTTATTTAGTGCTTCGCGTTCGCGTATCATCTATCGCAAATGCATAGAGTAAAAATTGAGTTGGGCCTTTTTGTTCTATGCGAACGCAAGACCCCTAACGCAAACGCGATGGGCTGGGGGGAGACCCTACGTGAACACGGTCTGGTCCACGCAAATGCGTAGTGTAACGGGCCTGGGGGAGGGGAACCTGGCTTTCCTCTATGCGAACGCGGCCCAGTGACCGCGAACGCGAAGGCCAACAGGCCTGACTCTATGCGAACTCGGGCAGGCCCACGTGAACTCGAACGCGATGAAGGCCTGCCCAGTCATATTTAAACACTGTTAAACAGGGCAGAACTCTTTTTCTTCCTATTTTTTGAACTACCCAGCCCTAAAGACGATTTTCTTCATCAAAGTTCATCCCCAAAGTGTAGGTAATAAATTCTAAACTCCACTCTTTCAATTACCCAATATTTTTCATCACTTTTAAATCAAAAATCAAGAATTTTCATGGTAAAAATTGAGGGTTTGGGTAGAATTAGGGAATTTTGTAAAAGTGGGATTTTGACATCGAATTGAGGTCAGATTTCGAAACTAATTGCATATTCGGGCTCGGGGGTGAATGGGTAAACGGAATTTGGTCTGAACCCCGAGTTTGGACCAAGCGAGCCCGAGGTCGGGTTTTAACTTTTTTTGAGAAACTTAGGAAAACCATAATTTTTCAGTAAAGTTGGTTTCTTTAGCATTAATTAATGATATTAAACTAATTATGATTAGATTCGAGTGTGTTGGAGGTGAATTTGAAAGGAAAAGCGGTAATTGAGCAGTGAGTGGCCTGCGGAATTGAGGTAAGTGTTGTGTCTAACCTTGGCTTGAGGGAATAGGTATTGTATGACTACTTGTTACCTGTTTGTTTGTTAAATCCAATGTATAGTTGAGGTGACGAGTACCTACATTGTGGTCAGGTCATACCATGCGAGTAAATGCTATTTCTTGTTATTCTGGTTGTCTTAAAGCCCATCATCTGTGATTATTGTTGTTAGTGAAATGTTGAGAACATTGAGTTGAGATTGAAATGATAAATGATGATAGTAACCATGATGAAATATTGATTTCTTGTGAAATTACTTTGAGAACATTAAGTTGAGATTGAAATATTAAATGGTGATAGAAATTATGATGAAATATTGTTTCTCGTGAAATCCCTTTTTATGTTGTTGATGATTTGATGAGATTGTGAGGAAGAGTGTGAAGCACGAAGGGTGATGTCGTGCATGACTTAATTATATTGTGAGGAAGAGTGAAAAGCACGAAGGGTGATGCCGTGCAGGTTTACTTTCTATTTTTAATTGCTAAAATTATTGTTGATCACTATCTATGTTTGCCTTATTGTTTTCCTCATTCCTTATGTTGAAAATTTCCTATCGCATGTTCCCTTCCCATTAATTGTTGTTTACATATTTAATTGCTATTATTTCCAGTTAGCATGATTTCGATGTCCGGGTTTTATATGGTGTCTTGTCCTAGCCTCGTCACTACTTCTCCGAGGTTAGGCTCGGCATTTACTCAGTACATGGGGTCGGTTATACTAATACTACTGTCTGCACTCTTTTGTGCGGATCCAGGTACCGGCCAGCATTAGGAGATCTTAATAGACGATATCATCATTCGGAGACACGGGGTATATCTGCCGGCGTTCGGAGATTCCTGGAGTCCTCTCTTAGTTTATACAGACTGTTTTATTCTACTCAAAACAGATATATTATTTTCTTTTAGCCTATTATTTGTAGTATTCTAAGGAGTTCGTGAATTGTGACACCAGACCCTGGGTAGTCTTAGAGTTATATATATTTAGTTTGTGGATCGGTTTATTTATTTGTTTAACATTTTATTTATGAGGTTATTCGCTGGAAATCATTAGACTTAATTTACTTAAAATTTGTTTTATTGTGTTTAAATAAGTAACCAAAGGAAAAATAGCTAATCGAATTCTAACATTGGCTTGCCTAGAAAGTGTGGTGTTAGGCGCCATCACGACCCCCTAAGGTTGGGAATTTGGGTCGTGACAAGTGGTTAGCTAAATTCTATCATTGGCTTGCCTAGCGAGTATGATGTTAGGCTCCATCACCATACCGATAATTGGGAATTTGGGTCGTGATACTGAGAGCTCCATACTCTGCCCCACCAGTAGATAGTGAGATGATTGGTTGCTTCTTGCTTTTCTAGGAAATAAGGGAGCCTCCCAAAGTAATATAATAGCCAATAACAGACTTCCTGGACTGGGGACATGCATCCCAATGTCAAAAAAGGCTACAAGAGATAAATCAGATGTTCTGGAAAGGATGATCCCCTGTCCAGGTGCATCCATACAGTACTTCAACACATGAAGACCAGCCAACATATGTGGAACCTGAGGGCACTAAAGGAATTGACTAAGATGCTGAATAGAGAAGGCAATATCAGGCTTGGTGTGCTGAAGAAAATTCAACTTGCCCACTAGTCTGCTAGGATCAGATAAAGGAGCACCCATATCACTGCACAACTTTACTGAAGGATCCAGAGGAGTAATTATAAGGCATAAAGTGGCGACAATTGAATTCAGCCAGGAAATCAGAAATGAACTTCTGTTGGCACATTAGAAATCCCTCAAGATGAGAAGAAACCTCTATACCCAGAAAATAATAGACATGACACAAATCTTTGATTTTAAACTGATAATCCAGAAACTCATTCAAGCTATCTAATTCTAAGACATCATTGGTGATGTCCAATCCTACACCTCTTAATGAAGCGTAGCACGATTGTTAGCAATAATAAACCCAACAAATGTTGGGGTCAAATCCCACAAGGAGTAGGTTTGTGTTAGAGTGTTTAAATGCATGCAAACTCGATGATTCTTAATGTAATCTCCAAACAAAAAGTGGTTGTTCGATTAATTCTAAAGTTACTTCTAAAATTTCTATGCAAACTAGACCAGGAATTTTATTGAACACTTAGAATGAAAGTAAAGATATAGTTGTAACAAATAAGAGAAAGGCGCTAGGATTGCTTCCCCTTTGTGTAGGCTATACTTTTGGGTATATAAATGCTCAATTCTAGTTAATTAAGCATGTGTTATAGCCTCAATTTCTATTCCACCAACTTAATGTCTTCCAATACTTAAGAAGTTTTTACCCCAAGTTTCTCTTCCATGACAACTAAGTCTTAATGATAAGAAATTGATTACCCGTAGTAGAGATCACACTATTCCTAATTAAATTTCATTAATCAAGTGATTAATCCACTTAACTCCTTGCTAATCACTTTGTACCTAAGCTAAGTTCCACGCTTCCAAGTTAGAACAAGTAAAATAGGCATGGATTTAGTGTTTGCAACTAAAAATAAATCAATAAAGCATGGAGTGATTAGATAACACAAAGCTTAATCAAATATAGAACTAATATTAATAACCCAAAAACATAGCCACCCTTAGGGTTCACAATCCTAGCCTGAGAAACTTAGCTAGACATATTAAGGAACAAAAATACAAAAAAAAAATAAAAAATTAAATATAATAGCTAAAGAGGAAAGAAAAATTGTGTAGAAGATTGGTGAAGTCACCCAAAATTCCAAAGAAGAATCCCAAAAGCTGTTATACAAAATATTCTTGCCAAAAAGATACTCTAGAATGACTTAAAATAGCTATTTATACTAAGTCCCAAAAGTGGACAAAATTGCCCTGTTGGGCCAACTGTGAGGTCAACCGTGAGATGCAGCTTAACCGTACCGAATTTCAGAAGCTTCATTTCTTCAACTCTTCAGGTTTCTCTTGAACAGTGTCCAACGATCTGCCTAAAAGTCTTTTTGCTTCAACTTTTCTCCAATTTTAGCTCTAAAGTGATGACTTTTTGCCCATTTTTTATATTCTCCAATTCCAAAGTTCTCACACAAGGTGGCTATGTTTTTGGGTTATTAATAGGAGCAGCATGAGAAGAAAGAAGTGGAGATCAAGGTGCAAGGGAACATATGTAAGGCCCCGTAAAATTTCACCTAGAACCCGGGGTTTCGTGGTGCAGAGGTAGGCTAATGTGTTTGTGTATTATACGGACTTTTTGGGGGGTACAGTGCGATGGGGAGTTGAAATAATTATTTTTGCAGAACATGGTGTTTCTACAGTCAATAATGTGATCGTAGAACCTCGTCCCAGATCGCAAAACTGCCGCAGAATGCAACAGAACCTAAGCTAAATTTTGAAGGACATTTTGCGGTCAACTATGTGACCGCATAATTATTTTGCGGGATGCACAATTCGTCGCATATTTAGCATGAAGATTCTTGGAGGAAGATTTCACGGCGCGTTATGTGGCCACTTAACGACCACAAACCTAACCAGGTCTTCCTAGTTTTGAGGCCATTTTTGCATTCCCCTTTGCGGACCACATATTTATTTTGTTTTCCGGTCTGCATTCGCACACCTGATTTTGTAGGCTGAAGTTTTGAAAATTTTTACCCAACCCTATTTTTATAAAATGACCTTGGGGTTATTTTAAAAGGTTGCATCTGATGTTTTATAGATAGGGGAGTGATATAGATAGAGGGGAGGAATCTCCAAGCACTTGTTCATCAATCCTAGCCCTAATCTTAAAGATTCAAGGAAATCACTCAATAGGCCATCACATATCAGGGTAAGTTCCTGCCCTACATCACCCATGCAAGTTTGTTTCAGGGGTAGAGGGGTCGAGGAGTAGAAGATATGGCATGCATGTATCGATAGTGGGGTCATGGAGGTTGTTGGGTTACCCAAGATGAATTGTTGGTTAATGTGGGTTGTGGGTAAAGGAAATCCACCATAAACGAACCTTGAAACCATATTGCACACCTAGTGCTCGATAAAATGCCTAAATGGGTTGAATCCAGAAAATTGCTTCCTAATTATGGTTCAATTTGTCATCTCTCTAATAGATTGAAGTCGCTAAGACTTGCGGAACATTGTAGTAATTTATGGAAAGCTCAAGCGAAGTGTGTCATCTAAAATCCTCTTGTGGAAACGAATTCCATGATGTCTTTGTAAGTAGTAATTTTTATTGGCTCTAGTTCTTATTTCTCATGTTCCGAGTCCTTCCTAATAATTTTGATTACTCTAAATAAGTGTTGTGTTGGAAGATGTATGTACTCAAAATTTGTTCCAATTGTTCCTAACCTATCGTGATCTCCTCCGAGAATGTAACCGAGTATGACCAATGTATATAAGGTGTTATGATTTAAAATCATGTTTCAATTATAAGTTATTATGCCTAATTGTGGAAGAAAAACTCAATGTGCCTAAGGCTTTGATTGCATATATATATATATATATATGTTGTGTGTGTGTGTGCGCGCTTAACTCCTTGATTAGAAATGTCCATATTGTTGATAATCCATGATGATGCTTGAAAGTTAAAGGAGTGAGTATGAAATATGAAATACGACCGATGTACCAAGAACGAAATTACACTTGTGGTCACTAGTGACAATTGAGGGCGTGTGTAAGATTATGAAATGAACTGTAACTCTTTTTTTATAAGAGTGTTTTGGGAGTATCGTTTAGTCACTGAGGAAAGGTAGGTTGGAATAACATAACCCCGAAACTACACGTGTCGGTGTAGGAGTTATTGAGAGGTAAATCCCCGTATTGATGTGTTGAGATTATTCCCCTTATATGGGATGAGATTTATGTGTTGATATTATTTCCCTTAATTTGGATGAGATGATTGCTAGCGAAATGTGATGTCGATCCACACGGCATTGTTGGAAGTCGGCTTAGCCGATCGAGACGAGATCAGACGCCATGTAGCGAACGTGGTGGTGTTGTGATTGGATGTCTTGGGGTGAGACGGATTAGTCGATCGGCCAAGATCATACTCCGTGCTTAAATCACGGTGGTGTATCTGTACTAAAGATTGCCCAACTTACAAATATTGAAATGTACTTGAAATTTACCTTTCTATTAACTTGACACTTTAATATTGTTTGAGGCTCTCATTGGCTCTATGTTTCTTTTCTTTCTACCGTTTCTCGCTTCTTTAAGAGGGTGTTTAGTCTTACATACTAGTACATTCTATGTGTACGAGTGTCCCTTTTTGCTAGGGGAATTACATCTTTAAAAGATGCAGATGGTTCCACAGCAGGCGGCGTCGATCAGTGATAGCGGTACACCGTCTTCTCAGTTGACTTGGTGAGCCCCACTTCATATCGAGGTGTTATATGTTTTGTTCCTTCTGTACAATGTTTTGAGGTATAGCAGGGGCATTGTTGCCGGCACCATGATGTTACTAGTTTGTATCTGTTAGAGGTTCCATATACATAATGTGGCTTGTATCTTGATTTTGGAAAGCTAAACTAGAAATGTTGTATGTGTATCACTTGTTCCTACTGATAAACTATGAATATGTAATATATTTTTGAAAGTCGTAAATGAAGTAACTAAGGGTGATGAAGTTTGTGTTATTCATGTGATCTTCTCATTGTCTAATTAATGGAACAGATCTTCACTTTGTTCATGGGTAAGATCGTGTAGAAGGCATCAAGTAGGCTTGCTTGACTGGGATCTCTCGGTTGAGCTCCGGTCGCGCTCCCCAAGGTCGGTGCGTGACTATTTTTGTATCAGAGACTAAGGTTTTAAAGTGTTCTATGATGTGTCGGAGCTTTGTCTAGTAGAGTCCTTCTTATTGGTATGTTGTCGACCGACCACATCTATAATTAGGAGGCTACTTGGACATTTAGAAATGTCACCCTTCTTTGATGTTCTAGATCGTGTGATAGAGATAGTTGTAAAAATGTTCCTCTTTTAACTCGTGCATTGTTCTAATTTTCAGTATATAGTGCCCAAGGAAAGGCAAGAACTGGTCAAAGAGCCAATGCCACCATAGGAGTGGTAGTAGATCCTACACCCGATGATACGAGTGAGCACCCAATAGGTGAGGATAATCCCCCACCCAAAGCACTACCTGATTCTACTACTCCTACTCTGACTGCACAAACCCTACTCCCACTGATGGTGCAGCTATTCCACCTTTAGCAGATACTCTGGTTCCACCACCAGTCCCAGCTTCCGGTCCTAGTGTTTCTGATGGGGACCTTAGGGGAGCCATACAGATGCTGGCTCAGATAGTGGATTCTTAGGCCCAAAGATCGAATGTTGAACCTACTTCTGCCATCCAACTAGGGGATTCTGCTAGCTCTAGGGTGAACATGTTTCTACAATTAGATCTTCTAGTATTCACGTGCGCTGATTTCGAGGAAGATCTCCAGGACTTTATTGATGAGATTCATAAGACTTGGGGCCCATGCCACAGAACCCATCCAAACTTACAAAATCCGAATACCCATTAAATAGCGAGTTCAACCATACAAAAATCATCCAATTCTGACTTCGAATCGACGTTCAAAACTCAATTATTCACTTTAGAGAAGTTTAGACAAAACCCCCCAATTTCTCTTGTTAATTCCCATGTTTGATGTTAAATTTAGTGATGGATCCATGTAAATCACATAGATATATGTTAGAATCACTTACCCAAAGCTTGTAGATGAAGTTCTATGTTGAAACCCTTCAAACTCGAGCTCGTAAGTCTCTAAAGTGGTGAAGAATGAAATAAAAGTCCAAAATGCCATTTTTAGACTACCAGATCTGATCTCCCACATTGTTGGCTGCATTTGTTTTGTGTGGTACGCACTTCCAAGTTCTGGGGCCGCGATCCAAATTGTGGCCGCACTCTGGTAGTAACTGCACTATTAGTCTTTAGTAAATTGATCATAACTTTTTGTACAAATGCCTAAATAACAGACGGTTTAATTTCTGAAAACTAGACTCAAAAGTCTACAACTTTTACTTTTGGATCCTCCCCAAATTCCTTACAGATTGAGAGATATGAGCTTCTGAAGTCAGACCAACAAACCTGCAGATTTTCCCCTATTGTGGCCGCACATGAGGCTTTGCCTCAACACTCAAAAAATGTGCCCTCCGCACTTCAACTGCTCCAGAACATCATCAAAGTGCCTAAATGTCCAAACTTTCTTAAAACTCACTCGAAACACATTTGAGGTCCCCGGGACCCCATCCAAATATACGAATAAGTCCTAAAACACTATGTGAACTTACGCGAAGTCTCAAATCACATCAACAACATCGAAATCATGAAGCACACCCCATTTCAAGCCTAATGAACTACTTGTCACACCTTTTCTTAGCCACACAACCCTATTACGTGGCTGAGTTAGAAGAGTTTTTCCAATTAAAGTGACGTTTTGAAAAGGGATTATTTATTATTTAGAGTCGCCACTTGGAATTGAGTTTTGGTGTTCCAGGTCATCTTTTATGAAATCCCTTATCAGAAGGAAAATTTGACTCCTAATTCATGGTCTACGAAAACAGCAGACTGGGTAAGAAATTATGTTGACCGAGGGGAAGGTGTAAGGCACCCCTCGAGTCCCGTGGTTCTAGCACGGTCGCTTTATTGACTCATGTAAGACTTAAATCAATTTTTAGCTCTTCTTGTATTATATTGATTATGACTTATTTATTACCGCTTAATTAATTATTATATTTTATTNACACATGGTTATAACATATATATTTTAAATATAAAGGCATCGAGACGCGGAATGCGCACATGAACCTTTTATTATTTATATTAGATCAAATTCTAAATAAATTAATTCAAACAAAAGAATTCAAAACTTCCAATCGTAAAATTATATACTTATTAAAACTAACAAAGGCTAACACGTAACTAAAGATTTCATCATGCACTGGAGAAACAAAATAAAATAGAACAAACTAAGGCATTAAAAATAAGAAAATAAAATTTTATTTATTACCAAACAATTCAAGAACTGCGTGACTCTGAAAGTTTCATTTCCAAATTTTAATTAATGCTTCAAGTAAACTTATGTAAAAGAGCACTAGAAAGTTGGGATCTTTTAGGATGTAATTTTTTTCAAATCAAACTTTTAGACCGGGACAAACGATGGTCAAATCCCAAAAAGGTTGTCTTTTACAACAACAAAATAGTTAGCCTCTAAACGTTTGCATATATATATATATATATATATAATT
>ML439668.1:10535-21667 GCA_005239525.1 Nicotiana knightiana | reverse complement strand
ACACATGGTTATAACATATATATTTTAAATATAAAGGCATCGAGACGCGGAATGCGCACATGAACCTTTTATTATTTATATTAGATCAAATTCTAAATAAATTAATTCAAACAAAAGAATTCAAAACTTCCAATCGTAAAATTATATACTTATTAAAACTAACAAAGGCTAACACGTAAATAAAGATTTCACCATGCACTGGAGAAACAAAATAAAATAGAACAAACTAAGGCATTAAAAATAAAAAAATAAAATTTTATTTATTACCAAACAATTCAAGAACTGCGTGACTCTGAAAGTTTCATTTCCAAATTTTAATTAATGCTTCAAGTACACTTATGTAAAAGAGCACTAGAAAGTTGGGATCTTTTAGGATGTAATTTCTTTCAAATCAAACTTTTAGACTGGGACAAACAATGGTCAAATTCCAAAAAGGTTGTCTTTTACAACAATAAAATAGTTAGCCTCTAAAAGTTCGCATATATATATATATATAGAACTATAGGCTAGAAACAGTAACTATATGGGACCATAACTACACTTCATTTATTATTCGAAACTTTAGAATAGACTTTAAAGGTTCATGACATGTATTTCCAAATTTGTGTCCAATAACATGTGCTTAAATATGGACCTCAACAAATTAAATAACTAACATGGTAATACAAATCATGTCATTTTAATTCAATCTCAAATTATGATTACAAAGCTTGAGGGAAATACCTAGTTGCGCGAAAATAGAAGAAGAGTAACTGAGTCCCAAACTCAGCGAACAAACTCTAATCAAATGCCTTTTTTTTTTCTTCTATACTTCCGTCAGTCCCTTTATTCCTTTTCTGCTTTTTGACTTCCGTTTTTTTTTGGCTACTCTTTTGTTTTCCTTTTTTTTTTGTTTTTTTTTCTTTTTTCCTTTCTGCCGTCTGTTTCCTTCTCTTTCTTTTTTTTTCTTTTGTCCGTCCACTCCCCTTCTCCCTCTTAATGTACATACCCAACATATACATATAGAATATGTGTGATGAATGGAGGAGTTAGAGTTGGAGTTGGAGTTGGAGTGGGAGAATGGGGTTGAGAGATTTGAGGCTAAGAAAAAGGGATTTAAGAATTATTTGAGTTTTAAAAATGAAGATAAACAATGGGTGGGATAATTAGGATTTTTATAAGATTAGTTAGCTAAAAAAATTATATTTTTATTTTNCACTATCGTTTAAATTATACAAAAAAAAAATATATAATAGTTTACTTATTAAAATTCTAATTAAAAGATACTCCATATATATATTCACACTTTAAGAATGTGAGTATTATTATTTATTTATTTATTTTAATTAAATAAAATCTACCGAGTGTAAGATAAAACCTTAAAACATTAATATTAGGCCTAAAAGGAATATTTACACTAAAATAGTATAAAATTTGAGTGTGGTCAAAAATTAGTTGTTCACACTACTCAACTTCAAACTTCTAAAACTAATGCTGAAACATACCAAACCAAATCTGACTGACCTCAAATTTTGCATACAAGTCATAAATGACACAACAGACCTATTCCAACTCCGAAACCAAAATCCAAGCCTGGTAACAACAAAGTTAACTCTCGATCAAACTTCTCAATTCTCCAAACTTCTGTTTTTTAAAATTTCGCCAATTCAAGCCAAAATGACCTACAGACCTCCAAATCAAAATTCGTACGCACTCCTAAGTCCAAAATCATCATAACTCCTAAGTCTAAAATCACCATACAAAACTATCAGAATCATCAAAACTCCATTCCGGAGTCATTTACACATAAGTCAACATTCGGTCACTTCTTTCAACTTAGGCTTCCAACCTTGGGACTAAGTGCCCCAACTCATTATGAAACATACTCAAAACTAAACCAACTACACCAACAAGTCAAATAACAATAAACGAACATGGAATAAGAAATAAATGGGGGGAACGGGGCTAAAATACTCAAAACGATGGCTGGCTCGTTACAATATTAGTTGTGTGTGTTTACCATTGGGGGTTGTGTGACTAGGGTTGATCTCTTGCTTCTCAATATGGTCGATTTGATGTGATTCTGGGCATGGTTTGTTAGTCACCATGTCACGCTATTCTTGATTTTCACTCTAAGACTGTGACGTTCCCGATAATGGGGTTGCCTAGGGTTGAGTTGAGAGGTTCCCTAGATTATTTTCCTAGTAGAATTATTTCATGTTTGCAGGCTCAACTGATTGTTGTGAAGGGGTGTTTGGAATAATTGGACTTAGTGAGAGATGCTAGTGTTGATACTCCTACCGTTGAGTCAATTCCGTTAGTGAGGGATTTTCCAAATGTGTATCATGTAGACCTGCCGGGCATGCCACTCAATAGAGATATTGATTTTGATATTGACTTGGTGCCGGGCATTCAGCCCATCTCTATTCCACCATATTGCATGGCACCAGTAGAGTTGAAGGAATTAAAAGAATAGTTGTAGGAGTTTCTTGACAAGGGTTTTATTAGGCCTTGTGTGTCACCTCGGGATGCACCAGTTCTATTTGTGAAGAAGAAGGATGGTTCTATGAGAATGTGCATTGACTATATGCCGCTGGACAAGGTTACTATAAATAACAAGTAACCACGACCGTATTTCGATGATTTATTTGATATGTTTCAGGGTGCTGGGGTGTTTCGAAGATTGATTTGAGATCGAGGTATCATCAGTTGAAGATCAGCACTTCAGATATTCCGAAGACGACATTCTGTCATGACCCAAATTCCCACCGCCGAGACCGTGATGGAGCCTAACGCTGCGCTTTCTAGGCAAGCCAACATTAGAAGTTTTTAACATAATAATCTTACAAAATACTGAGAACCACTAGAACGTAAAACATAATAATTAGAGTAAGAAACGAAACTTGCACAATAATACTATGCATGCGAAATCTATATGTTTAGCTATTAAGGGTCTGGTGTCACAATTCACGGACTACTAAGATTAACTACAAATATTTTGCTGAAATGAATAAGTACAACTGTTTGTAAACTAAATAAAACAGTAGATGAATATATAGGAGGGACTCCAGGAATATGCGGACGTCGGCAGATCTTCCTCGGGTCTCCTACGCAAATGACAGCTACCAACTCAGGATCAGCTCGGACCGATACCTGGATCTGCACAGAAAGTGTAGAGTGCAGCATCAGTACAACCGACCTCATGTACTGGTAAGTATTGAGCATAACCTCGGCAAAGTAGTGACGAGGCTAGGACAAAACACCCACATATAGGCTGAACAGTATAATCATGCTAGAGGCAACAATAGTAAAAAAAGAAACAAAATAGAAAATAATGGGAAGGGACATACAGTGGGGGGATTATAATATAAAGAGTGAGAATGATGAAAAGACAGAATTAAACAGAAGTCCTCAAATGAATTAAACAATTAAAACAGCAAGGAAAAAAATTGCACGACATCACCCTTCGCGATTTTACTCTCATCCTCACCAATAAATAAATAGAACGACACGGCATCACCCTTCGTGCATTAAACCTCTCATAATTTACATGGCATCACCCTTCGTTCTTTATTATTCATAAATCATGGAACGACATCACCCTTCGTGCATTAACACTCACACATCATGGCACGACATCACCCTTCGTGCTTTACACTCCTCCTCACAAATCATAGAAATCAATAACAACGGATAGATAGGAGTATCACAAAGAAACCAGTGTTTTATCCATAATTAATATCACAATATAAACCTCAACCTTGAATCAATATTTGAAAATTACCAAATCTCAGTAAAATCATATATAAGTCACCCAACATTTTAGATAACACGCTAAGCATGGATAGTAGAATTTAAGGCCACAAAATGGACAAGAATACAATTTCACTCGCATGCTATGACTCAACAACAATGCATAGATGTTCATCACCTCACTTATGCCTCATATTTAACAACCAAACACGTATCAAGTAAACACATAATACCTATTCCCTCAAGTCAAGCACCGCTTTTCCTTTAGAATTCACCTCCAACCCACTCGTATCTAGTCATAATTAGCTTAATATCATCAATTATTGCTAAAGGAATCAACTTTAATGAATAATCAAAGATTTCCCCAATTTTCCCAAAAAAAGTCAAAAAAAAATGACCTCGGGCCTGCTTGGTCCAAACTCGAGGTTCGGACCAAAATCCGTTTACCCATTCACCCCCGAGCCCAAATATGTAATTAGTTCCGGAATTCGACCCCAAATCGAGGTCTAAATTCCCAAATTTACAAAATCCCCAATTCTCCTAAAATCCCTAATTTCTACCCTTAAAGAATAAGATTTAGGACTAGAAATCCAATGGGTGCTGATGGAAATTGAAAGGAAGTAGTTTAAGAACACGAACCTATGATTTGATGTTGAATTCCCACTTGAAAAAAATCCCGTTTTGAAGTTTGTTTTAAAACAATGGACAGGCCTTCATCGCGTTCGCGAGAGTTCTGTCGCGATCGCGACGCACAGCGTCCTAAGGCCTTCGCGTTCGCAAGTCTTTCTACGCGTTCGCGTAAGGTAGCTCCCCCCCAAGCCTTCGTGTTCGCGACCTATGGACGCGTTCACGTAGAAGAACATGATCCTCTCCCCCAGGTCCCTTAAACTATCGCGTTCACGAGAGACTGATCACGTTCGCGAAGGGTACCACCCCTAATGCCTCGCGTTCGCGACCAGTGCAAATCACCTCGTAGCCTATCCGACACTCACCCGAGCCCTCGGGACTCCAACCCAAATATGTGCACAAGTCTAGCAACATTATACAGAGTTGCTCGTGCGATCAAATCGCCAAAATAACACCTAGAACTACGGATTTAGCATCAAAATCAATAAAATTCTCAAGAACACTTAAAGTTACTAGTTTCTCAACCGAGGGTCCGAATCACGTCATATAAACTCCGTTTCTCACAAAATTTCACAAACATGGTTTAGTTATTATAATGAACCTGTACTAGGCTCCAGAACCAAAATACAGGCCCAATACCATCAAAATCAAGCATTAAGCACATACTTTAAAACCATAGATTTTTCTGAAATTCAATTTTAGTCAAAAATTCATTTCTCGGGCTGTGGATCTCGGAATCGGATTTCGGGCATACGCCCAGATCCCATATTTTACTACGGACCCACTGGGACCGTCGGAACATGGGTCCGAGTCTGTTTACTCAAAACTATGACCAAAGTCAACTAAAATCACTTTTAAATTTTAGAAATTATTATTTCTCCTATTTTCCACATAAAAACTTTACGGAATTACGCCCGGACTGTGCACGCAAATCGAGGAGGGTAAATATAAGATTTTTAAGGCTAACGAGCGTAGAATAAAGTCCTAGAACACAAGACGATCCCTTGGGTCATCACACATTCATGACCCGTTATGGTTACTATGAGTCTCTGGTGATATCTTTTGGGCTGACCAATGCCCAACATCTTTTATGTACTTGATGAACAGAGTATTTCGGCCCTTTCTTGATTTCCTCATCTTAGATGTCATTGATGATATATTGGTGTATTCTCGCAGCCGGGAGGATTATGAGCAGCAGTTGAGGATCGTGTTTTAGACTTTGAGGGAAAAGAAGCTATATACTAAATTCTCCAAGTGTGAGTTTTGTCTTGATTCGATGGTAATATTAGGACATGTGATATCCAGTGAGGGGATTAAGGTAGATCCGAAAAATATTGAGGTAGTTCAGAGTTGGCCTAGATCATCTTCTACTACTGAGATCTGGAGTTTCCTTGGGTTGGATTGTTATTATCGCCTACATCTTCGCGATCGCGAAGAACAATCGATGCATTAGAAACCAGCAAAAACCAACAATTAAATCATCCTCCTAAATGATACGAAACCACCCCGTAACTCACCCGAGCCCCGCGGGACCTTGTACGAACATAGTAACAAGGCCCAAAATACAACACAGACATACTCAAGGCCTCAAATTACACATAACATCAAAACCACGAACTGCATATCAAATAAACTTAATGAACTTTTGAACTTTTAACTTCCAAAACTCGTGTTGAACCATATCAAATCAACTCAGAATGACCTCAAATTTGGCATCAAAGTTTCAAATTACATAAAATTTAATTCTCGGAACAATAATTTGAACCCGTTATCATTAAAGATAACTCCCGATCAAACTTATGAACCTTCCAAACCTTCTAATTTTAAACTTTCGCCAAAAGAGCCAAACCTTCTAGAAATATCTAAATGTGAATTCGGGCATACGTGCAAGTCCACAATCACTATCTGGACTAGCAAAACCATAAAAGCTATGAAAAGTCAAACGTTGTCAACTCTTCCAATTTAAAATTTCCTAATTAAGAATCATTCTTCCAAATCAATTCCGAACAACTCAAAAACCAAAACTGACCATATAGCAAGACATCATATAAAGCTAATCATGACCTCAAATCACCGAACTGGATGCAAAAGCTCAAAATGACCAATCGGATCGTTACACTAATAAGGAAATAAACCAATCTTTTTAAACTATAGGGAGTGTCACACCCCTTTTCTAACCCCCAAAAAGAATGTGTGTTATTGATTGTGGGTTATTGTGGGTTAAAGGGTTTTTCCAATTGAAGTGACAATTTTGAAATAGGGATTATTTTATTTACAGAGTCGCCACTTGGAATTTATTTTTTTTGGTGTTCCAAGTCACCTTTTATTTGAATCCCTATTCAAAGGAAGATTTGACTCTTTTATTATTGATCTGCGAAACAAAGTTCGGGTAAGGAATTTTGTTGACCGGGGAGAAGGTGTAAAGCATTCCCCGAGTCCCATGGTTCTAGCACGGTCGCTTTATGACTTAAACTTGGCTTGAATTAATTTTGGACAAATTGATATTTATAGTTTTTTGTGTTTTACTTGTCCGCTTTTGCTTTTTGATTATTAGATCTATCAAGGAAAATAATTCATAATCACGCTACGTGAGCGAATGCATGATCGAATAACAAAATTAACTAACTTATCATAATTGCGCCTCGCAAGCGAATCCGAAATCACGACAATCAATTATTTGTAGTACTTTTGAGAAATTACTACATTTAAGGAAATTATTTTTTGAAAATTATTAAAAGTCGATTATCGCGCTACACAAGCGAATCCGCGACTAAAAGAATTAATTGAATTAGAAGTTAATTAAAGCTAGTAAAAATAAGATGAGATTATTGAATTAAAATATTAAAAGTTAATATCACGCTACGCAAGCGAGTCCGTGAATAAAAAGTTAAAGCGCGCCTACTAATTGCGTAATGTCTAAATTATTTTGAAAATAATAATAATTGAGTTATTTATTAAAACAATAAAAAAACTGATTTTTATTAAAATTATGTGACTAAGATAAAATGTAACAACTAATTGAAATTATTTTAAGAGAATGTATTAATATATTCTATTTAATTTGTCGACACTAAGCTTGCCAAAAATTATTCTAAATTTGGTCCAAAGTGTAGTGGACCTTACATGATAAAAGAAAGCTCTGCTTACATCTAGTCGTTATTAATCCATGACTCTTGAGTAAAGAAGAAGAAAGAAAAGAAAAGAAAAATTAATTCAAGTAACTAACTTGATTTTATGTTACCTTAATGACAAAAAAACACTTATTAAAGTTGCCAATGATATTGGGAACAAATGCACATGAAAATGTGATTAACCGACATACCAAGACTATCATGAAAAAGTCAAGTAAGAATAACATTAGGCACGATGCCATCGAAGAGAATGATCTTTGAATTAATGGTACAATTTTCTAGCAAATGTGGACTTAATAAGTAATAGAATATCATTTTTTAAGCTGCACTAAAATCAGAATCAGATTTAGCTAAAAAAATAAAACGGACACATGAATTCTAAATCTCATACATCACATGTAAAAATAAAGACCCAACTACATGAAAAAAGAATTCTACTTCATTACCAATTTACAACCAAACATAAAAGGTTTCACAATTCTAACATTTACTTTGAGCAACCAAGAGATGAAATAAGAAGCAGAAGAAACTAAAATGATTTCAAGTAATCAAGTCTTCCTCATTTCATTCATATCATGAAAAACTACATTATAGTGTTAAGAAGAGTACCTAGACTGCAGAAACAACAAAGAAGGCGACAGGGATGGACTTTGTTATCCATTATCCAATGAGCACAACAAGAGTGTCAAAAATTACAGCAAACAAATAACAGCAATTTGGAGCGGACAGCAGCAAGCCCGTAACAAACAGAAACCCAGAAACTTGTACCAAAGACAAAGATAGAAGTTGTTTCTATACAACTTCTTCCAAACCAACAAGACTTTAAAAGAAACTTTCTGGAAAAAAAATCTTTAGTACTTTGCAAACTCCAACAACTCTCCTTTTTCTTCAGTTGTATTTTCTTAGAGTGTAAAGGATGTGTAAAAATGTTCAGCCTGTTCTGCTTTTCTTCTGAAAAAATGACCTCTTTAAGTAGGAAAATAAGTTCTTTTGGACAGATTTTTGGTTCACCAAATACTGACACAAGGACTAACTTTGTGTGCCAAAATAGTCCATTTTTCACCGTTTACTGACACAAAGCAGAGTAGTTGTGTTTCCAGCATGCTTAAACAGTAAAATATCCTACAACCATGTACTTTTAAACTCAAGTGTTCAACTTTTATCTACACATGACTGAAATTCAAACTTAACACTCAAACTCCAACTNAATATCCTACAACCATGTACTTTTAAACTCAACTATTCAACTTTTATCTACACATGACTGAAATTCAAACTTCTACACTCAAACTCCAACCAAATATGAACTAGCATAGTAGAAACAAGACTCAAAATGTAATCGAACTAAGTATTTCAGACTAACTAGATTAAAATGAGTTCGGCTTGTGCAAACTAAACATGGAACAAAAACTTAATTTTACAAGCCAAAGCTCAAAATGGAAACTAAACGAACATCGTTAAACTATCACGATTAATAACAACTATGTAAACAATTCAACTAATCTTTTTGGTTTTTCATGAAATCAACATAAAGGCTTAACAATCGACCGACTAGGTCGAAGAACAAAAAATCAGAACGTAATAGACAACAAAAAACCACTCGACCGGCTAGGTCGAAGAACTGAAATTCACTTTTTAACAAATTCATACAAAATAGTCGACCGGCTAGGTCGAAGAACCAAAAATAATTAAGGACTAATACTCAATTGCACATACATAACAACAACACTAATAAAAATTAAACCCTTAAAACTAACACTAATCGCAAAAGCGAAAAATCAGACAGATAATTAAATTTAAAAAAAAGAAGAAGTAAGGTTTATACCAATCGAGGAAATTCGACGACGAATCAAGCGACAAGGAGATGCCGTGGACAACGAGTCGTGACTGTCCGACATCGAAGCGCACGTTTCCTTTTAGCAGGTGCCAACAAACAAGTTTTGGCGTCATGCTAGAAGGAAACGAGTGCTTTTAAGTCGAGATGAAGCTAGAGTGTAGAAGCATTGGTGGTCTTGGGTGGTCGCGGCAGAGACGGCAGAAGCGGGTTGCGGCGGCGTGGTCACTGGAATTCCATTGCCAGATTTTCGGGGTGAAATTGACATCAATAGGTAGGTCTTGAAGAGCTCTACCCATTGATGTAAGTAATGTGGGGTGGTGGTTGCCGGAACTTCACGAATTTGAGGAAAATAGTGGCGGCTAGGGTTTCTTAGATCTAAAATTCGTGGAGTTTGAGGGGGGTTTGAAGGATTTGGTTTGGAGATATGGAGAGAGGAGAGGGAGATGATGGAATGATGAAATTTTGAGGGTGTTTGGACGGCGGCAGGCGGTGGTGCCGCCATGGAGAGAGGAAGCGGCGGCTAGGTCTTGAGGAAGGAAGGAGAGAGTTAGAAGAGAGAAGAAGAAGAAGAAGAAGAAGGGGGATAAGGGAAATAGGGCGAAAATTTGGGGGATTTAGGGGTTTAAATACCTGGGTGGGAGATTGATCTTGAGCCGTTGGATCAAGTGGGAATGGACGGGTAGGATGGAGTCTTGGTTTTACTTGATGAAACGACATAGTTTAATCATGAAATTACGTCGTTTTGGACTAGGTCGGCAGGCCATTTATTAGACCAGGCTGGCCGAATTGGGCTCAAGTTTTGGGCCAATCTGGTTCAATTTTAATTAAAAATACAATAGCCCAAACTCTTAACCCCCTAATTATTTTGTTTAGTCCTAAAGCAAAGCATACAAGTAAAATAAAAAATCTTTTTGGTTTATATAATTTAAAGATACAAAATTAAAATATACAAATAAAAGGTAAAAAAATATTTTTGGTATTTTTAATGAAGGAATGCAAATAAAAATGCACAAACAATTAAAATCATCCAAATACTAGTATTAAAAGCATGCAAAAATTAGGTATTCACAGTTGCCCCTCTTTGCTCGAGAACATTAAGAGTTTTCGTGCGAAGGAAAGTGAATCCATGACTAATTTTGCTCACACATCACTACAATGAAGCTTTTTGAAAAAGGTGACCGAACCTTGCTTCCGAGGTTGCCTACATATCCTTGGCTATAAAGGAATCAGGTCAGTGTAGTTCTGGGAAAGTTTGGTAGCTGGGACTACCGGACACTAGATTTAAAACTGCTGTTGTTATTGCTATTGTTGTTGTTGTTACTGTTACTTGCTTCTTACATCAGAAGAAGAAGAGAACTACATATTGTTGCAAGCTAAGAGTTACAAAATTTCCTATATATGTGTCTTGTGGAGTCAAATCATGATTCTTGACTTGCTCGCTTGTGTTGACCTTAGATTGGATCTTGATGCTCTTTGAAGAAAAGACTATGGATCATTCTTGATTGCTTGATTTCCCGATCAGAATTTGGGAAAATGAAATTTGAGAAGCTGGATTGTTGACACATTATCAATGCTGACTCCAACTATCTTGTGATCCAAAGACTTCTTTCTTCTGATGAGAAACTGAAACCGCAAACTTTAACCGTCACCTGTGCTCTACGGCAGGGCCTGAAAAGCCATCAAAGACGAACAAACGAACAAAAATTTTTCTGCCCGAGTTTGGACTAGGAAAATTTTGTGAGTTATTAGCGAAAGCTGTAAACTATCTAATTTATTGGAAGGCACACAGAAACAGTAGAATAAAC
>ML439668.1:0-10305 GCA_005239525.1 Nicotiana knightiana | reverse complement strand
ACTGTAATCAGGGGTTGACACCCTGTATTACTGGAGAGGAAATGTAACCAGGGGTTGGCACCCTGTATTACTGGAAGAAATGTAACCCGGGGTTGGCACCCTGTATTACTACAAGAAAATGTAACCATGGGATGGCACCCTGTATTACTGGAAGAAATGTAACCAGGGGTTGGCACCTTGTATTACTGGAAGGAAATGTAACCAGGGGCTGGCACCCTGTATTACTGGAAGGTATGTAACCAGGGATTGGCACCCTGTGTTACTGATAAAGCGTTGAATTCTTATAGGCGAAATGGTTCTACCTTGGTTAATCTATGTAAAATGACCTGAGCGAAGAGTACTTCTACCCGGAACTATGAGCTGGATCCCCCTAGGCGAAATGGTTCTCCCCGAGTTAAGCTACGTAAAACAACCTGAGCGAAGAGTACTTCTACCCGGAACTATGAGCTGGATCCTCTAGGCGAAATGGTTCTACCCAAGTTAAGCTACGTAAAACAACCTGAGCGAAGAGTACTTCTACCCGGAACTATGAGCTGGATCCTCTAGGCGAAATGGTTCTACCCAAGTTAAGCTACGTAAAACAACCTGAGCGAAGAGTACTTCTACCCAGAACTATGAGCTGGATCCCCCTAGGCGAAATGGTTCTACCTGAGTTACGCTACTACACTAGGAGGTGTGAATAGTAGTGATACATGCTAAAAAATAAAAGAAAAATGGAGATTTTAAGGAGCTTACGTTTGGTAACATTCGTCCTTTAAAAACCGCCATTCTCAACTGCTTTGTTCCTACTTCAAACAAAGAAAACATTTATGAGTTTTCAAAGTGGTGGTTGGTTTGTGGCCTTGATGCCCTATTGTGGTTTGACTTCACGGCCTCTCCGTAGCTGAAGAACTGAGTCTATTAGTATGGTACCGAGATGCTCGGCTGATCAGTATCATTTTCTGAAGACCTTGGCTTTCCAATGTTGCCCCAACTGTTTCATACCCAGACGTCCTTGGTATTGCGACCTTTGTCTCTGAGTCAATGCAATTTTCTTTAAAAATCAAACTCAGTTGTCTTGCACCTAGTACCGGTTTGTGTCTGCAGTGCTTATCAACTTTTCTCATGAAGAGGTCTCGCTTAGGCAACCTTTTCAGTTTCTTTGAGACACCTTGTTTGCCTTATCAAATGAGATCACAGATGGATCATGCCTTCGTCAATGCCAGATATGCCCCAAATTGTGCTCGATAATACGTGGAAACTGTAGCCTGTTTTACAACCATTTCTTTGCTTCACTTTTGACGAAAGATTAGACCGAAAGGGACTTAAAGAAAAATTATGGGTAAAAATGGAAGAATAATTGAAGGTAAAAAAGAACCGTGCTTAAACAAAAGGCATCCCGTTCGGGGAAAGGAATAGGGAGACTTATCTGGAAGTATGTGCCGACTTCAATGAATCATGACATGCATTTTGGACTGGATTTCTGATCTGTCTGAGCTGTCTAATTCTCAAAATCCGTTGCAAAGGTTCATCTTGAAACTGTCTTGGTTGTGCTCATGCTGGAGTATGAAGACCCTCATTCGGCTAGTAGCGCCCTTTGCGGGTTTTCGCCAACTGACCTCTCTCATTTCTCTACTCACCGTCGCCTTATGGTGCCCATCTGGGTTTTCGCCAATAAGACTCTCTCATTTCTCTGCTCACTGTCGCCTTACAGTGACCATACGGGTTTTCACCGATAAGACTTCATTTTTTTATATTTTTATTTTTATTTTTATTTTTTTTTACAATACGGCATGCGGAAGGTTGCCCATGGCCTGGTGAATTCAAATATTCTCAAAGATCGATTAGAATTTCTTAACAAGGAGAATGCGAAACAAACTTCTGCCCCAGTTTTGAAATATTGGGAATATGGATTTTTGTTGTGATGGGACCGAACCCAGGGTAAGGCTGCGTACGTATCCTTTCGGAATTAGGTCGGACGTAGTTCAATGACTCAGAAGATTTGTTGTTTAGATTCTTTTCTTTTCTTCCTTTTTTTTGTTGCAAGTACATAGGTTCCAAAAAACGGAAAACAAAGAAGACAAATACAGCTCAAAAAGGTTAACAAGGGGGTGACACCTATTTGGAACAAACGAGCAGTGGTGACCTTCGTCATCTCGATCCTGAGAAACTCATGTGTGAAAGTCCCACAGTTTCTTTTGACTGCATCTGCGTTAATGGTCATGCCTGGTACCCTTTTCTTCATCTACCAAGTGTAATGCCCCTTTTGGTAACACTTTCTTGATGATGTAGGGTCTTTGCCAGTTTGGGGCGAACTTTCCTTTAGCTTCTACTTGGTGTGGAAGAATGCGTTTCAGAACGAGTTGGCCCACCTCGAAGTGCCTTGGACGCACTTTCTTGTTGTAAGCGCGTGCCATTATTTTCTGGTATAACTGGCCAAAGCACACTGCCGCTAGCCGTTTTTCATCAATCAGCATTAGTTGTTCCAATCGAGTCTTTACCCATTATGTATCTTCAATCTCTGACTCTGCAATGACTCGAAGAGAGGGAATTTTGACTTCAACCGGTATTACAGCTTCCATTCCATATACCAGCAGATAAGGAGTTGCACCAACAGATGTGCGAGCAGTGGTGCGGTATTCCAAAAGAGCGAAAGGCAACTTTTCATGCCATTGTCTGGAACTTTAGATCATCTTCCTAAGAATCTTCTTGATGTTCTTATTCGCCGCTTCAACGGCTCCATTGGCTTTTGGCCGGTAAGGGGTAGAATGGTGATGCATAATCTTGAATTGCTCGCATACCTCCTTTATCAAATTACTATTTAGATTGGCTGCATTGTCAGTGATAATGGTCTTTGGGATACCAAAACGACTGATGATGTTGGAAAGGACGAAGTCTACCACTGCTTTCTTAGTGACTGCTTTGAAAGTGACAGCCTCCGCCCATTTGGTGAAGTAATCAATTGCAACCAAAATGAATCAATGCCCATTTGAAGCCTTTGGCTTGATTGGTCCAATAACATCCATTCCCCAAGCAACGAATGGACATGGAGAGGACGNGGTGGTGAGTGAATCAGGTCACCATGAATCTGGCACTGGTGACACTTGCGAACAAAACTGAAGCAATCTCGCTCCATAGTAAGCCAATAATACCCTGCCCGCAGGATCTTCTTCGCCAAAACATATCCATTCATGTGAGGTCCACATACCCCTGAATGCACTTCACTCATGATTCGCTCAGCTTCTGTGGCATCTATACATCTTAACAAGTTCAAATCTGGGGTCCTTTTGTACAAAATTTCCCCATTCAGGAAGAAACCGCCGGCGAGCCGCCTTATAGTTCTTTTTTGATCTCCCTTGGCATGCTCTGGGTATTCCCTTGTTTTCAGGAATCATTTTATGTCATGATACCATGGTTCACCATCTGGTTCTGTCTCGATAGTATTGCAATAACCGTGTTGATTCCGAACTTGGATTTCCAATGGATCAATATGAGTGTTACCTGGATAAGGGATCATCGAGGCTACTTTAGCCAAGGCGTTGGCTAGTTCGTTGTGAAACCTGGGAATGTACCTGAACTAGATGGATTTGAATATTTTGCTCAGGTCTTGCACACATTGTTTGTATGGGATAAGCTTGATGTCTCGAGTCTCCCATTCGCCTTGGGCTTGCCGGATAAGCAAATTAAAATCTCCCATAACCAATAGTTCATGCACATCCAGATCGAGAGCCATTTTCAGACCCATGATACAAGCTTCGTATTCTTCCATATTATTGGTACAAAAGAAACGGAGTCGGGCCATTGCGGGGTAATGTTGTCTGATAGGAAAGATGAGGATTGCCCCGATCCCAACTCCTTTCATATTGACAGCCCCATCAAAATACATTTTCCATACATGGGTGGTGTCCGGAACTACTTCCTCTATTGAGTTGACCTCTTCGTCCGGGAAGTATGTGCTCAGTGGCTTGTAATCATCATCAACTGGATTCTCTGCCAAATGATCTGCCAAAGCTTGTGCTTTCATTGCAGTGCGAGTGACATAGAAAATGTCGAACTCTGTGAGCAGAATCTGCCATTTTGCGAGCCTGCCAGTGGGCATCGGCTTTTGAAATATGTAATTCGAAGGATCCATTCTGGATATGAGGTAAGTGGTGTAGGCTAGGAGATAATGCCTCAACTTTTGAGCAACCCAAGTCAAGGCACAACACGTCCTTTCTAAAAGGGTGTACTTAACCTCATAATTGGTGAACTTCTTGCTTAAATAATAGATTTCCTGTTCTTTTTTTCATGTTGCATCATGTTGCCCCAGAACGCATCCAAAGGAATTATCCATCACCGATAGATATAAAAACAAAGGCCTACCAGGTTCAGGTGGGACCAGTACAGGGGGTTTTGACAGATAGTCTTTGATTCTATCAAAACCTTTTTGGGAATCGTCCGTCCACTTGATAGCATCATCCTTTTTCAGCAGCTTAAAGATGGGCTCGCACGTGGTGGTGAGCTGAGCAATGAACCTACTGATGTAGTTCAACCTCCCGAGCAAACTCATGACTTCCTTTTTATTCTTCGGGGGTGGCAAATCTCAAATGGACTTTATCTTAGATGGATCCAATTCGATGCCTCTTAGGATGACTATGAAACCGAGGAGCTTCCCAGATGGAACCCCAAATGCACACTTGGCTGGATTAAGCTTAAGGTCGTACCTTCGAAGCCGTTCGAAGAACTTTCTCAAATCGCGCACGTGATCAGCTTGTGTCTTTGATTTTATGATGACATCATCGACATATACTTCTATCTCTTTGTGCATCATGTCGTGAAAAATGGTGGTCATGGCCCTCATGTAAGTTGCCCCTGCATTCTTCAAACCGAATGGCATGACCCTGTAACAATAAGTGCCCCATGGAGTGGTGAAAGCGGTCTTTTCTGCGTCGTCTTCATCCATTAGAATCTGGTGGTACCCAGCATAGCAATCCACGAACGATTGTATCTCATGCTTTGCGCAATTATCTACAAGGATGTGGATGTTTGGCAAAGGAAAATTATCCTTCGGACTTGCCTTGTTCAGGTCCCTGTAGTCAACACAAACTCTAGTTTTTCCATCCTTCTTTGGAACGGGCACAACATTTGCCACCCAGGTGGTGTATCGGACAGCTCTGACCACGTTGGCGCTCAACTGCTTCATTATTTCCTCTTTGATTTTGTCGCTCATGTCCGTTTTAAATTTTCGTTGCTTTTGTTGGATTGGTGGAAAATCAGGATACGTGGGAAGCTTATGAACCACTAGATCAGCACTTAAACCCGGTGTATCATCATAAGACCAAGCAAACACATCTCTGTATTCAAATAAGAGTTGAATCAAGGAATCTCTGGTTTTTTGTTCAGTGTGAATGCTTATCTTTGTTTCTCTAACTTCTTCGTGACCCCCGATATTAATGGACTCAGTTTCATTGAGGTTGGGCTTAGGCTTATTTTCAAATTGTTCCAACTCTCTTGTTATTTCCTCAACAGCCTCATCTTCGTCATATTCAACCTCTTGATACATTATTTCGAAATTAGACAGCTTTTTAAGATCGGGGCGTGAATTCCGCATGCATGTCATGTTATTAAAGCTGGCATTAACGAAACTGAAATGGAAACAAAATGACTAAATTAGGAAAAGGAAAAGATACAAAATTTAGTACGAAACTGAACTGCATTTCACTGAATTCAAAATGATAGAAGGGTTAACATCAAAACAAAACAATCATACTGAGATGTTTGGATTACAACCCTGAAAGCAACCCAAAAATACAAAAAGAAACTACAAAAGCAAACTACCAAGACTCCTTCCTTGTGGGGAGAGGATTTTTTTCCCAATTGTTGAGCATGGTATCTGGGCCAATTAGTTGCACATCGGCACGACTAGTGCCTTCACCTGCCTGGATCATATTCACTTCAGCAAACATCTGGCTGAATCCATGGAAAATTTCATCAATGTTTGCCTGCACCGAGGAATGCTGAGCTTCTTGGAGTCGCGGCTTGACAAAAGTGTAGAAAATGTGAGGGATAGCTTGTTGCAAGACCCATCCGTGCTTTTTGCGGTGTTTGGATTTGTCTTTGTCTGCCTGTGTCGGCCTGAAGCCTAAACCAAAATTACCCTAGTTACTGAACGGAGAAATAGGCTCCGAAATTCCTTGCAATGATACCCCCAAGCCTTTGCCTGGCTCATAACCTTGTCTCAGCATGAGTGCCGCTACCATTACGGATGTGTCAGAAAGAAGAGGATGCGGAATGGGCCTTCCTTCCTCAACATGGTCCGCCACAACCACTTCAAAAGCTGATAGACGATGGACTCACACCCTTCCTTGGCCTCAATACAGGGGATTAACGGGTCTTTATGAACGGATGACTCGTCTTCCCCGTGAATAATAATTTCTTGCTTGTCATGTTCGAATTTGAGCATATGATGCAAAGTGGATGGCACAAATCGTCCGTATGGATCCATGGCCTTCCAAGAAGAAAGTTATAAGAAGTGTCAATGTCCACTACTTGGAAGACAATTTCAAAGTCAACCGGCCCAATCATCATGGTGAGGTTGATCTCCCCAATGGTATATCTCGTTGAGCCATCAAAAGCGCGGATACGGACATTGCTGGGTCGGATTCTGTCTATATTGATCTTCATGCTTTGTAAGGTGGAGAGAGGGCATACATCTACGCTCGAGCCTCCCACCATGACTCGCTTCACATAGTGCCCATCATATTTAACAGTCAAGTGCAAAGCCCTGTTGTGCCCAGCTCCTTCTTCGGGGAGTTCATCATCAGTAAAGGTGATTCTGATCAACTCGAAAAATCTGTTAGCCATCTTCTCTAACTGATTCACTGTGGTCTTCTCTGAGACATGTGCCTCGTTCAGGATCTTGATTAACACACGAGCATGCTCTTTTGAATGTATGAGCAGAGATAGTAGAGAAATTTGGGCAGGAGTCTTTCTCAGCTGGTCGATGATTGAGTAATCCTGAACTTTCATCTTCTTCAAAAGCTCTTCTGCCTCTTCTTCAGTGACTGGCTTATTTATTGGCAATGGGCCTTCTCTTATTTGCTTGGCCTTCCTCAACTCTTCTGGAGAGTAGCACCTTCCCGATCGAGTCAAACCTCCAGTTTCCCCCACTTCTTCTATGATTTCCTTGCCTTTGTAAGTCATCACAGTTTTGTTGTAGTTACAAGGAATGATCTTCGTGTTTGTCACAGGGGGTTGCACGGCAGGTTTGATTATGATTGGCTCAGTTGTACCCTTCGTACCGCCCTGGTTCTGCCTTGTGATGGGGTGGCCTCCAAGGACATATAACCTTGGGCTTGGAACATTGGAGCGAACTTCCAACCTCGAGATTTTTGGAACGATTAAAGTTGCCTTCTCTGATCTCTGGGCACCTTTCACAATTAATGGCACATCCCAGCTTGGACTTACTTTTAGACATGTTCCTTCTTGAATTGTTCCTGACNAGCAATTAGTCTTTCTACGGCTCTTTTCAGAGTCCAGCAGTCATCAGTGCTATGCCCCGGGGCCCCTGAATGATATTCACATCTAGCATTTGCTTGAAATCCATGTGAATCAGGATGCATATGGTGGGGAGCGATGGATCCAATCACGCCTATTTGCTTCAGCTTCTGTAATAAACTAGAGTATGATTCAGCTAATGGGGTGAATTTTTCTGCCGGCCTTTGCTCTCGACCATAATCCTGCCTAGGACGAGCATTGTAGGGTGCCCGAAAATTCTGCTGCTGAGGTCGGGGGATCCTTGGAGCTGGTGCTCGTACTTGCTGATTGGGAGGCTGAGCATAGGACTGAGCATTGAACACTGTGTACTGTGGTGGGCCCACAGAGTATTGAGGAATTGGCGGAGGATAATAATGTCGAGGGTAGCTGGATTGCCCCTGCTGAACTTGCACACAAGGGTGCGGTGCCCCCCTTCGAACTTCCCCGGATCCCGAAATCATCATGGACCCCTCATCTCTCCTCTTTTTATTTGCAAAACTCCCCGACCCATTTTGGATAGCTTGAGTGGTGGCTTTGAGAGCAGCTTGACTTACAATTCTGCCAGTCTGGAGGCCATTTTCGACCATTTCCCTTATTTATTGCCTCTGCAAAAGGTCTACCCATCACGTACATCATGTTCTAAAAGTAATCTGGCTCTTGAGCCTCCAGAAAAACAGCAATCAACTCATGGTTATCCATGGGTGGCTTGACTCTAGCCGGTTTCTCCCTCCACTCGATTGCATACTCCCTAAAGCTTTCAGTCGGCTTCTTCTTCATATTGGACATGGAATTGCGATCTGGTGCAATATTTATGTTGTACTGGAATTTCTTGATGAAGGCTTGAGCCATGTCGTCCCAGACATGCCAGTGAGAGATATCTTGGTCGATGAACCATTCTTAGGCTACCCCCGCAAGACTTTCCCCAAAATAAACCATCAGCAATTCTTCTTTTCCACTTGCCCCCCTCAGCTGGTTGCAGTACCTTTTCAAGTGGGCGATGGGGTCGCCGTGTCCATCATACTTCTCAAATTTTGGGGTCTTGAACCCTGGCGGAAAATGGATGTGAGGGAACATGCATAGATCACTGAAAGATACACTTTTGTGACCGCCTAGTCCTTGTATGTTCTTTATGTTTTGTTCAAGACTTTTCATCTTCCTGGCCATCTCATCTGGCTCAACTGTCTGGGTAGGCTTTTCATTTTCCACCGGGGACTCGTACTGAGGAGTCTGGTTGTATGGAGCCGAGACCCTGAAAGCCACATTTGGAGAGTAGTATTGTCCATCATAAGCATGAGATGGTGGCTCGTTGTTAGTCCTCGTCACAGGTGGTGGTGGCGGGACTGCATTTACCGATGCGCCAGACACGACAAGAGGGGTGTTCCTGACTGGTGCGGCTGGAGGTCGCACATTGGAGGTACCAGGGGCGGCATGGATGTTGTAGTTTGGCACGTTCCCTGGTGTTAGAGTGTGATCACTTGTTGCACGGAGCGGTGGTTGAGTAACTAGGGGTACGGTACTTTTTCCTTCTAAGGGACCTTGAGGTGGAGGCTGACCGGAGACCCAAGCTTGATATACATCCGACAGTTGTTGTTTTAATCTTCTCACTTCCTCCGACTCTTGCTCAACTGACTGGCCCTGGGGGTCATCACTGACCAACTCGATTTCATCATTATTAGCCATTGGTACCTTCCCTTTAGATCTGGTGAAGTAATGATGTGTTGCCAGTTTCACCACAAACCAACCACCTTAAGCTTACTGACTAAAAGACAAAAAACGTGTTAGGGTTAAGCATTTTACACATATGAATCACACGTAATATGCCATGTTCCTAAAATTGTCACCATTTCTAACATGCTTTTGGAAGGCTTCATGTTTCATCCGGCTTATGAGGCTGCTGCTTATTGGTGCTCTCAAATTTTCTTTTTCTCTTCTCTTTTTTATTCTTTTTCTCATTTTTTGCGCTTTTCTTTTCACTTGCCTATTTTGTTCCCTCATTTTAGAGTTACTAAAATATTTTGATCGAACCTTTTAGGGGTTGCCTACGTATCATGTCGCCGCATAAATCAGATCATTACGTAGTTCAGGGATACGACCCTCTTTTTTTCTTTTTTTTTTTTTTTTTTTTTTTTATACAAAACAAACATTTTTTGGTTCTTTTTTTTTTCTCAAAATTTTTTTTTTCCAAAACAAAATCTTTTTCATTTTATTTTCATTTTTTGATACAAGACTCAATAACAAGAATTACCTAAAGATAATTGTTTAAACAANGTCAAAATGATCTGCCAGTTGAAAGAAGATCCAAAATTCTCCAAGAGAATCCACCAGAATTATTGTAGTCATGGAGCTTATTCCGGCGGTTGACCCCCAACATCGCAGTATATCCTCTCCAAATCTGCATGTATGTGACGAGCGACGTTCAATGATACTTCAGCAAATCGTTCGGGCGTTATTCCCTGATAACTCCTGCAAGCTCGGGAGGTATATGTGGCTACCTCGAGGATTTTTCCCTTAATGTGTTCCTGAGCCAAGTGAAACTCTTGATTTTGTTGACCACGGGTCTCGGTTAGATCCAGTGCATCACGCTCGCGCTCCAAGGCCATATCTCTTTGGCACCGAATTTCCAGCGACTCCCCCTCCAGCCGATTGATCATACTTTGGTAGTGGTGTCTTTCTATTTCAAACTCCGCGATCTAGCGCTCCTTGCTTGACTCAACTCCCCCTATCTGATCCCTCAGACCTTATATTAAAGGAGCAAAACCTCAGCGCTCATGATCACGGACCACCTTGAACTGAGCTTCTCTTTCTTCCTGT
>MDKJ01028308.1:0-11130 GCA_005239525.1 Nicotiana knightiana | reverse complement strand
CCTATATTACTTGTCGACCACGTACACTTGCGTGTGCATTGGGAAATCAACCAACACTAGGGCAAGCTTATTTGATTGGGGTCGTAATATAACAATCACACACAAGTACTCAATCTATACCTCTCAGTAGTTTGAGTGACTTTGCACGATTTGGCTTTATCAAGTCCAAATGGGTGCTCATGCAATACAAGTGATATTAGCTCAAGTGGATATTTCTATCTCTAGGTTTAACCCTTTAAATGGGGCTATTAATCTCTTGAGTTCACCCCAATTCCTTGTTAGCCTAATTTTCCTAGACTTAGTCCCTCTATCTCAAGAAGAGTCTAAGTCATAAAGGCATGAATCAGTGTTTGCAGCCACTAATTCTACAATTCTAGCATGAATTAGGCTAAATATCACTAACCCATAAGCAATTAATCCCTAAAATTCAAGACCCATTAAATACCCACACTAGGGTTGGGTCACAACCCTAGCAATGGGGTTTAGCTACTCATAATAACAGCAGAAATCAAAGATAAAGATGAAATATAATCCATAATATCAAAGTAAAAGATGAAAATCTAATGTTTGAAGGTAATCTTGTACAAAATTTCCCAAAAAGGGAAAACCAGTCGTCTCACGTGCTTAGCAAAAACAAAATTTAACCTAAAATTGGCAAAAAGGTCTATTTATACTAAGCTGAAATTTCTGGACAAAAATACCCCTGCGGAGGTTTCGCGGCTGAGTAATTCTGACCGCGGCCGCACTCTTGCTTTCGCGGCCACGTAATTTTGATCGTGGTCCGCGTTTCTTCACATCTGGGACTGGGTTGAGCTTCGTTTCACAGATCGTGCGATTTTCACAGCGTTCGCGTGAGAGTCTTTCGTGGCCGTGTAATTCTACTCATTCTTGCATAAATTGTGAACTCTCTAAACCTTGGCAACCGCGGTCTGTGAAATTCCAATCGCGGTCACTATGGTACTTTCGCGACCTCCACTTTATAACGCGGTCCACGTCCATGTATATGCCCAAAAACCACCTCTCTGAATCTCCAATTCGCGGTCCCCGAGTTAATGACCAGCTCCGCATTTGTACTTACACGGCCACACTTTTATTTCGCGGTATGCGTACTACACCTCTTGGGCTAGTCTTGGTTTTTGTTCAAGTTTGACTCCTTTATGAGTTGAGTATGTCTCCTTTGGCTCATTTTGAACAAACCCTGCAAACAAGAATATTAAGTTAGTTTCTGGGAATACCTTCACGCATTTTTTGCCCAAAACATAAGTAAAAGAGAGCAAATAATAGGCTAAAATCCCTACTTATCAGAAGGTCAATATGGTGGCTGATGCTTTGAGTCGCCGGGCAGAGAGCTTGGGGAGCTTAGCATATTTACCAGCAGTAGAGAGGCCATTGACATTGGATGTTCAGGACTTAGGTAGCCAGTTTGTTAGATTAGATATTTCTGAGCCGAGTCGAGTGTTGGCTTGTGTAGTCTCTCGGTCTTCTCTTCATGATCGTATCAGGGAGCGTCAGTATGATGACCCCATCTGTTTTTCTTAAGTACACGTTCCAGCATGGTGATGCTAACGAGGTCACTATTGGGGATGGTGGTTCATTGAGGATTCATGGCAAGCTATGTGTGCCCAATGCGGATGGTTTGCATGAGTTGATTCTCTAAGAGGCTCACAGTTCGCGGTACTCCATTCATCCAGGTGAGGCGAAGATGTATCAGGACTTGTGGCAACAATACTGGTAGAGGAGAATAAAGAAGGACATAGTGCAATATGTAGCTTGGTGTCTAAATTGCCAGCAGGTGAAGTATGAGCATCAATGGCCAGCTGGGTTGCTTCAGAAGTTAGAGATCCCGAGGTGGAAATGGGAGCTGATCACTATGGATTTTGTTGTTGGGCTTCCACAGACTCAGCATAAGTTTGATGCAGTTTGGATAATTGTGGATAGGCTGACCAAGTCAGCTCATTTCATTCCTGTGATGACTACCTCTTCTTCTGAGCAGATAACTCGAGTTTATATCCGCGAGATCGTCTGGCTTCATGGCGTACTAGTATCTATCATCTCTGACCGAGGTACGCAGTTTACATCACGGTTCTGGAGGTCCGTACAACATGAGTTGGGTACTCGAGTAGAGTTGAGAACAACATTTCACCCTCAGACGGACGGACAGTTCGAGCGCACTATTCAGATATTAGAGGATATGCTCTGTGCGTGTGTGTTGGAGTTTGGGGGTTCGTGGGATCAGTTCTTTCCTATCGCAGAGTTTGCCTACAACAACAGTTATCAGTCGAGCATCCAGATGGCACCGTACGGGGCTCTGTATGGTAGGAGGTATCGGTCTCCAATAGGTTGGTTCGAGTCAGGCGAGTCTAGGTTATTGGGTATAAACTTGGTCTAGGATGATCTGGAGAAGGCTAAGGTGATTCAGGATCGACTTCGCACAACCCAGTCCAGACAGAAGAGTTATGCGGATCGGAAGGTTCGCTATGCTACATTCATGGTTGGAGAGAGGGTCCTGCTTTGGGTGTCACCCGTCAAGGGTGTTATGAGGTTCATAAAGAAGGGCAAGCTGAGCCAAAAGTTTATCGGCTCATTTGAGGTGTTGCGATGTATTGGGGAGGTTGCTTATGAGCTTACCTTGCCTCCTATTCAAGCAGGAGTTCATCTAGTATTCTATGTTTCTATGCTCCGGAAGTATCACGACGATCCGTGTCATGTGTTGGATTTCAGCTCAGTCCAGTTGGACAAGGATTTATCTTATGTTGAGTATCCAATGGCTATTTTGGACGGGCAGGTTCGAAAGCTGAGGTCAAATAACATTGCTTCCATGAAGGTTAAGTGGAGGGGTCAGCCGGTCGAGAAGGCAACTTGGGAGACCGAGCATGATATGCGCAACCATTATCCTCATCTTTTCACCACTTTAGGTATGTCTCTATACTCGTTCGAGGACGAATGATTGTCTTAAGAGGGGGAGGATGTAACGATTCGGCCTTTCATTTTGAGAGTTATAGCCCTGATCCCCTATTTACTGCTTCCCCCGCATCTTTTTCTGCTTATATGACTTGTCGGGAGGTTCTGTTTGTGGTTTCGGAGTGATTTGGGACACTTAGTCCCTAAAATGGAAACTTAAGTTCTATGATTTTGACCATAGTTGGAACTGTGGGAAGACGAATCCGGAATGGAGTTTCGTCGGTTCCGTTAGCTCCGTTGGGTGATTTTGGACTTAGGAGCGTGTCTGCATTGTGTTTTGGAGGTATGTAGTTAAGTTATGCTTGAAATGACGAAAGTTGAATTTTTGGGAAGTTTGACCGAAAGTGGACTTTTTGATATCGGGGTAGGATTCCAATTTCGGAAGTTGGAGTAGGTCTGTAATGTCAATTATGACTTGTGTGCAAAATTTGAGGTCAATCGGACGTGGTTTGATAGGTTTCGGCATCGGTTATAGAAATTTGAAGTTTCAAAGTTCATTAAATTTGAATTGGAGGGTGATTCATTTTTAGCGTTGTTTGATATGATTTGAGGACTCGACTAAGTTCGTATGGTGTTTTAGGACTGTTGGTATATTTGGTTTAGGTTCCGAGGGCCACGGGTGAGTTTCGGATGCTTAATGGATCGAATTGGAAGTTAGAGGAATGGCTGAAGAATTGCAGCTTCTGGTGTAATCGCACCTGTGGTGGGGATGACCGGAGGAAAGGACTCACATGTGTGGAAGGAGGAATGCAGGCTCGATGTGGAGAAGCCTGGCCTGTGGGCGCATATGCGAGACTAGGACCGCAGAAGCGGAGCCGCTCCTACGGAGAAGGGATCGCAGAAGTGGAAGGCGAGCTAGTGAGGGTTCCGTGGAGGCGGACAAGTTTTTGTAGGTGTGCATTCGCAGGTGCGGCCACATGATTGTAGAAGTGGTCCCAGGTACCTTAAGTCATTTCCGCACCTGCGATGGAACCACAAGTGCGGTATCACAGGTGCGACTAGTAGTCCGCAGAAGAGAAATCGCTGGGCAGAAAAGGCTAAGTTTGAGGGTTTATTTCCATTTTCAATTTTGGGGCTTTGAGAGCTCGGATTAGGGTGATAATTCAAAGATTTTTCAGATAGAACTTTGGGGCAATGATTCTTAACTCGTTTATGGTTTTATTCCACTAAGCTATAGTTGATTTCATCATTTAATTAAGGAATTTGGTTGAGAAATTTGGGGGAAAAGGTTGGAAGTTCTTCAACTAAGTTTTTGAGTTTTGATTCGGATTTTGATATCGGATTTGGATAATTTTGGTACAAGTGAACTTGTGAGTGACTAAGTGTTTATATTTTGTCCGATACGTGGGCCCGGGGAGGCCTTTTAGGGCGATTTTCAAATTTCTTGTTAAAGTCTTGATTTCATTAATTAGATTAGTCTATTATAGTTGTATTTATGATATGTAATTGTGTTTGGCTATGGGCCATTCAGAGTCGGATAATCGAGAAAAAGGCATTCTTATGGATTGATTTGAGCTTGGTTCGAGGTAAGTGGCTTGCCTAACTTTGTGTGGGAGAAATCCCCTTAGGATTTGGTACTGTTGTGATATGTGAGCATTGTGTACGTGAAGTGACGAGTGCGTACAGGGGCTATTTGTTGAAACACCCAATTTTTACTAAGTAGTAACCTGTTTTCATCTTAATTGAGTTATACCAGTATGTGTAGTTATCCTGTTTAGTCTAGTATCGCATATCTACGTGCTTTAACTGCTTATTTGAACTCTGTGCAGCATGCCTAGTTGTTTTCCTGCTTTTCCTTGAACTTTATCATTTTTAACTGTAGAATTCTTGCTATTAACTGTTGTAATTATCGGTTGAGTTGTTTTTTGGCGGTACCTCGGGAGTTCTCCCTACATATTTACTTTTGAGACTATGGGGCGGTACATTGGGAGTTCTCCCTACATATTTACTTTTGAGACTATGAGGCAGTACCTTGGGAGTTCTCCCTGCATATTTACTTTTGACACTACGAGGCGGTACCTCGGGAGTTCTCTCGGTACATTTACTTTTGAGACTACGAGGCGGTACCTCGGGAGAACTCTTTGCATATTTACTTTGGGGCTACGAGACGGTATCTCGGGAGATCCCCTGCTGCTTAACGTGTGTGATGTACTGCTATTTTGTTGTGTTTTCTTTTTTGTTAAATTCCAGTCTCTTATTATGTTTCTACATTCTCCTGCTTTATTTATTGTATATACCAGTGGGCCCTGACCTGACCTCGTCACTAATCGACCGAGGTTAGGCTTAGCATTTACTGGGTACCGTTGTGGTGTACTCATGCTACTCTTCTGCACATGATTTGTGTGAAGATCCAGGTGCTCCTTATCAGCACATGTTTTGTGTGCAGATCCAGGTGCTCCTTATCCAAGCCTTTCACAATATTTTTTTGTGTCAATAATTGTAAACAAAAGCTGTAAAACTCATAAACTTCATCAATTATCATTCCACAACAAAACCAACCGGAAATTATATACATATCGTAATACTGACATCCAGCTCAATCCTTATGTAACATAACAAAACCATGAGAACATCCAACACTTCCAAAATACTTGAAACAATACTTAACAATAAGTTAACGAATCCAAATCGACATATAAACATCAATGGTCATGAAGTAATTAAGCCCGGAAGCAAATAATTGGAAACGGGGAAAAGGGTCATGTTAAGCAGATAATTTGGGGGTGAATAGATACTCGTAACCTCACCTATACACCACACACATGTAATTTCACATAGCAATTAAGTTGGGGATCCTATTCCCTCAAGTCAAGGTTAAACCAAGCATATACCTCAAATTCGCAGGCCACTCACTGCTCAATTACTGCTATTCCTTTTGATTTGCCTCTGACCCGCTCGAATCTAATCATTGTCACACCTCATTCTCCCATTACCCCCGGATCAATGAAGGGGTAATAAGGGAGTTTTTTTCACTTTAAGTGACATTATTCAGATTTGAGATTTATTATTATTATTTCAGAGTTGCCACCCGGATTATTTACGGTGTTTCGGGACACTATTTATTTATTGAAATCCCAAACCGAGGAAATTTTGACTCTGTTTAAAATATCTGCGACCAAAAATCCGAGTAAGGAATTCTGTTAACCCGGGAGAAGGCGTTAGGCACTCCCGGATTCCGTGGTTCTAGCACGGTCGCTTAACTATTAATATTTGGCCTATATTATTTTATTACTTATGTATTTTAGCCTATTGTGCATTTAGCCCTTTTTAATTTTTAGCCGTTTTTAATATTTATGGATTTATCTTGGAACAAGCCACGATGGCGTGCACTTGTTGTTTTTGGACATGTCGTAACCGCGCCACATGAAATGCACCCGCGGTTCCAACATGCGATATTATTATAGTTTGAAGTTAAAGTCGGGGACATGAGTTGCCACTTCCGATGGTAATTTGAGATAATACTTTATTCTTTACCAAATTTTCAGACTAAAGGTATCTTTCTACCCAGAAGGGGGAGAGGGGGCTGCCTAAAAATGAAATTCATTAGCCTAAAAGACAACATATTTCGGGCTATGATCATATTTTAGCCCTAATTAATCACTTTAGGCCATCCTAGTTTGGCTATTTTTGTGAGAAGACTACGAGTTAAGAAATTCAATTCTTAATCAAATCTTAAAGGTCTTCACTTTCTAGTTTGGTAAATGATAGAAAATGTGTTAATCAAGATGCACCTCGTTCGTGTAGATATACGTACGCCTATAAGAATTACAGACACATAAATACATTATTTACTGGTCTCGCTTTAAATTGGTAAGCTAAAATTACTTTATTTTTCTGGAACTTTGTAATTTCTAACGAAGAACATAGCACAGGCAGTTTTACCAATTCTAAATTAACAGTTCTTACCAATTTTCAGATAGCTTAATCACATGCTTCAAGGTTCCAAAGTGTTCATACATCGATTTCAGAAGATTTAACAGGATACAACATGAACCAAAAATAACCTACTAAATCCACTTATATTGAAACGACTGGATTTTTAAATGAAAAGGTTTCATGCGGACTGCCTTTTTTTTTTTTGATTAAAACACCTATTTTTATCCTTGAACTACTTTTTAGAGCAAAAAAAAAACAGATTCAAAGTTCCAGAAAAATCGCCTCAAAATTTAGTTTGAACACTATCAAATGAAACACTAAGAATGAATATACAGTCCAGTCCCTTAAATTACAAGATTCCAAAATGCAATAAATGAATGAACTCTGAAGCGAAAATACAGCTTCTGTAAAAATACATTTTTTATGAATATCAAAGAAAAACTAAAAAAATGGAAATCCTAAATAGCTGCTCTACATCTGGATTCTTCGTACTGTACATTTGCAGCCCTCTTTTTGAAATCTATAGAACATACAAACTAATTAAGTGTTGAGCACCCACCAGACCAAACAGGACCATGAAAGGAGGTCAAGTTTAAACCTGATAATGATATGCTAAGCTACGCTAACAAAACAGAATTATTTGTGCATTCTCTTGGTGTAAACCTGACCATGAATGTGTCAGATTTTATCCCATAATGCCAACATTAACCTAAGTCTAAAGCCATATGGAGACCTACTTACTGAGTTTCTTCAATGAACAAGGAACACAAATAAGAGCACCTTTTATCATTAATCTAAGATTATAAGTCCAACACTTTACTATTTGGACAGTGTTGAGGATATACCTTTGAGTATTGTCAAAAGATGAATCTAATCATGAAGGAGGTTAGATTCAATCCTTAATGACGTTCTTAGAAGAACAAAGCATATTCAGACCTCTTATGGACTAAATCTGGCCATAAAAGGGCAGATTCAGATAATGATATGCTAAGCTACGCTAACAAAACATAATTATTTATGCATTCTCTTGGTGTAAACCTGACCATGAGTGTGTCAGATTTTAATCCCATAATGCCAATATTAACCTAAGTCTAAAGCCATATGGAGACCTGCTTACCGAGTCCCTTCAATGAACAAGGAACACAAATAAGAGCACATTTTATCATTAATCTAAGATTATAAGTCCAACACTTTACTATTTGGACAGTGTTGAGGATATACCTTTGAATATTAAAAGATGAATCTAATCATGAAGGAGGTTAGATTCAATCCTTAATGACGTTCTTAGAAGAACAAATCATATTCAGACCTCTTATGGACTAAATCTGGCCATAAAAGAGGAAGATTCAGCTCCATAGATCTCATATTTTGTTCCTATTGACAATTATACCATAATTTTGACCTTTTAGGCTTTTATAGAGACAAAATCTGATCATTTTAAGAGATTCAGATTCCTTACTCTAGGAGGCCTTTTGACTACTTATTTTATACCTTAACAGAGGTAACTTCAGGGACATGCTGTTGTTTATGCACTATTGTGGGGTGAATTTGACCATTGGAAGGTCAAACTCATCTACCCTAGTGCTAATTGTCTTAGTAAAACTGAGACAAACACAAAACAACCTTATACCAAACTTAATAAGTTCTGAAACCAACAGAATTTAAACAAAAGCTAAAACAGAATAGTTCAGATAGTTCATATACAATATTCCTTGAGATTCCTTTACCAGCACACTAACAATCTTATTTCAATGGTTTATACTAAGAATAAAGGAGAAGAAGATTCAACTTTACATAATATCACAAACAGGACATGAATCAAACATTTCAGCACAAATTCTGAATTTAATAACTTTATTTAAAGTTCATTGTTACATACCTTTTAAAGAGAAAAAGTGAACAAAAATCCTGACCAAATAAAGGCCAGGTAGTCAGCAGCAACAAAGAGGAGAAAAATTCAGCAGCTACAAGAGCAGAACAACCCAGGCCCAGCAACAACCAATAGAATGAACAACCTAGAACTCGAATATTTAGACAAGAAACTTCGAAATCAGACTACTAACCAAGGACCAAAGCTGAGAAAAACCACAAGAACCTTGATGATTCTTGAATGAAACCAAAGTTTTCAGTAATATGTATTTCTGATTTTTGTTTATGAATGCAACTATTCTGATTGTTCTGTATTCTTCAGATATGTTTTATCAGCTAGAAGAGAGTCTTTTCTTTCAGATTGTCCCCTCTAAAAAAAAGAAGGTCCTTCTAATGTGGAAAATTGGTGTATTTATAAGGGACTTGGGGAGGGTATCTATCTAGCATATTCCCTGTCTAATGAGCTGAAATAGTATATAGTGCAGCTGTCAACCTCATCTTTTGGGACAACTGCCCTTATTCCATAATTTTCCAACCTTTAAAAGGCCCTTTTATCCTTAAAATTCTGATTTCCTAGGCCTACATTACCTATTGTACCCCTTGGAGTCCCTGAATTTATCATTGGGTAATCAAGGTTAAACTCACTTGGGTTATTATTCAAAGTTTGGTTAATTAACCCTAGTTATGCAATTAGTCAGCCATGAGTTGTTCTTAATTATGGTTGAGTCAAACTAGTTAAAAGTTAATTGATTAAATGCCTAAAGATAGTTTTCACACTAATTATCTATGTTTAAGTTAAAAAAAGGATAGGTCAATCAATTCAATTTCCTTAACTTAAACTAACTGATTTAGTTAAGTTAATCCAATTTGATTAACTAGAATCATAGGCTTAACCAATTATTAAACCTAGGTTTAAATTAATCGATCAGTTTAACTAGGCTTAATTAAAGTTAGTCAACTCATTTTTCTTAACTTAGGCTAAATGATTTGTTCAGTTAATGGAACCTAAATTAATTATCTTAAACAGGTTTTTAATACTTAGTTAATTGTCTAAGAGACTATAAACCTAAGTTAAACTAGTTAAACATGTGTGTTTTAGGAGGTTATCACTAATTAAGGCAACCTTGAGTTTAGGATTGAACTAAGTTAATTCATGGCCCTGCACTGGTTCAGATTAGCTAGTAATAATCCTAAAAGAGCTAATAGCTCTTATGCATGACACAATTAGGAAGGAATCCTAAATTGATATTCACTTAACACTAAACAGAATCAACAATCAAAGCGAAGAAAGGCGGAGATCAAGCTTCAGTTTAATCAACACAAAACAATTCCAAATTATTATCTCGATAGGTAAACTCGATCACAGTTCTAATGATAATAACATGATAACATTGTTCTAATTATTATCTATTTTCAGTTCAATCATCTAATTCAAATTGCAATACAGGATATCACTGCTCTAAATCAAGATTAAACAAATTGTCATTTTAGATTCTTCTTAGTCAATCTAGAGCATGATAGTAATAGTCAAACAATGAGCGAGGATAGACGAAGAAAACAGAAAGAGAGAAAGAAAAAGAAAGAAAAGAAATTACTGAAACAACCTAAAAGAAATGATTGACATGAGATTCGGTCTTGAAAATGAAATCCAAAATCTTTTACCACAAGAATTCCTAAACTGATTAATCAAGATTCCAATAATGAAAACATAATCAAACTATTGTGCGGATTCAAACACACGAGACAGGAATACTCACACTTGATCGATTCAATGCAACAAATATGAAAAAACAGTGAAAGACAACAAACAAACATGGATTTAAAACGATGACATATTCATGGTGATTTTTTTTAGAAGAGAAATCAGAAACGGGGAAGTACCATTTGAAGGAAACTTGGACGAAAAATTTGAAGGTCGTCAGACCTTGGCCGGACCCCGGTAGGGTTTGAAAATGAATCAAACCCTCATGAATCGATTGCCCTAGTCAAGAGCAATCGACCCACGAAGGTCTGAGCCATTGAGTGTCTCTAAATCCACTGGGGAGTAATTTTTGGGTTTTCAGATTCTTAGATCTGAATTTGACGCAAATCGATTGGGTTTTTAGGGAAACTAGCAACATGAGGTGATAGAGGGGACGATGGTGACCGCCTGGTAAAATTTTGGGCTGGTTTGGAGAAGCTCCGCCACCGGCAGGCGATTTCCGGTCGGCGGAGATGGGTGGGGACACAGCGGAAGCTTCAGAGAGAGGATAGAGACGGAAGGGGTGGGGGTTAAGCTTTGGTGGAATGAGGGGGGTGGGGTTCAGTTTGGACATATATATACTAAACGACTACTTAGTTCCCAGCCGTTGGATCTGGGATGATCAACGGCTGGGATTAGTTTACTTATTCTGAAACGGGGTCGTTTGGGTAATGGAGGGGTCA
>ML439665.1:0-16365 GCA_005239525.1 Nicotiana knightiana | reverse complement strand
AAACTCGGATTTGGGCGAAACTGGGGACCCCTGGCGTTTGGGCTCTAATGCCCCCCTAACGCCGGGGGGGTCCTGGCGTTATGGACCTAACGCCCCCCTAATGCCAGGGGGGCCAGGATTTATGGGGAAAACGCCCCCCTAACGCCAGGGGGTGCCAGGCTTTAGGGGGCAAACGCCCGGCTATCGCCCGGGCGTCTCCTTTTCGTATTTTCGACGTATTTGCATCCTTTTAGCCCCGTTTCCATCTCCACTTCACCTACACATGACATAAACTCCATTAAGCACATAACAAGTGTAATTTTATCATTAATGCGCATAAAATGTAAGGTATATCACATGTTAAACTATACAATTTAGTCTCACATCATCTACAAATACCCTTTACTTTAAGGTTTGTCGAGGTGTAGGCTTGCTGAAACTTGAAGACGAGACTTGAAGTACTCGACCATCGCAACAAATTATTTTGAAACTTGGAGTTTTTGATTAACAGGAGGAAGAGATGAAGGGACAAAACTGGTCCCACTGAGCGTGCCAATTTTTTTGCAATAAATTTTCAAGATATGAAAAATAAACTGCAATCACAAAATAAGAGAAAAATATTGTTACTAATCAATTGTGAGTACAATTCTATTTCTCCCTTGATTCTTCTCTCATGTTTATCTTCGTGATTCGAGGGCTGAAGCAGCGTATTTCTCGAATGTAGGATGATGCAGACCTCCTGGGGATGTATTTGATCTCCAGTTTCTTAAACTATTTGATTGTCAAGAAGTATCCAGTCATATATATTTTGATCTCTTTGTGAATATCCCAAGAGTTTATGGGAGTTTTTTGAGACGCATCTTCAAGGGAATATGTATCCCTTTATATAAGTGTGAGTTAGGGTTTCAGATAGAATAATCGTCAAGCAACCCTAATAGACTCCTAAAATTTTAAAAGTCCTATAGTATATTTAATTTAGAATTTAATTTAACCCGTTAAAATTTCGATATCTGCAAGTTCATATCATCCTATTCCTATCAAACATCTCAACAAAAAGTATGTGGACAACATCTACACTACTAAGTGCGCCACAATACCTATTATTTTGGTGAGACCCTATATATATATGTGTGTGACTGTGATCTAGACAGGTCAATTACCTAAGGATTTGTTGATGAGTTGGTTTCGAAACACTAAGGAGCATATTATTTAGTGTTCAAGTTTGGATTTCATTTCAACCTACAGAAAGGACTTCTTCAACCAAAAAAAAGAGTTAATACCTAAAATCTTCCTAAACTATCATGTTTTTGTTAGTTCCTATTTAAACTATTCGGTGTTTTCAAACCCCCCGAATTATATTACCTTTTATCTTAAAACTCTCTCATTGCAGGTGCCTCTAGTACACGCTCCTAATTATCCAAAAAAAACGTGTCATGTAGCACTACACGTGGCTATTTAACTCAGCCTAAAACTCGCATAAACTATAATTTTTTTTCAGTTACCTACTTAAACTATTTGGTGCCCCCAAAATCCCCTTGAACTATATTCCCCTATATATTAAAATCCCATGTTGGATGACTTTTAAAGGCGCGTCTGTCTAACTATATTAACTTAGGGTTTGTACAAAGTTTTTTATATAGTTTATTCATGATGTATTACTCTCGAATGATTGATTAATTTTGGGAGTTTTGACCAAAATAATATCTAATGTGCTGTATTAATTTTAGGTTAAATTGTGATTGTGCTTTATTTTAAACTCCAATTGAATAAGTCCTTATTTATATCCACTTTGTTGCTAGTAAAAATATAAATAAAGGCATATAGTGTTGCATTTTTTAAAAATCATCTTACGTTACATAAAAAAGATTACACAAAATAAAATTTTGCAAATAAAAATTAATTGGCCAACAATTATATTCTCTAATTTCAGATTACATAAAGAAGGTTCAAGCGATTCAACTTTTTCTTTAGAAGGTGTTGAGTTTAATAAGAAAGTTTAAATTAGTATTCTTTCAACCACTACTAAAAATAACAAATTTGCAACTGAAAATTTTCGACCGAAAAAATTAGTCGAAAATTTTCGATCGATTCGGTTGAAAATTTTAAAAATAATATTTGTTATATTTTTTTTAAGATTCTATCGACTATGTTTCCGACAATATTGGTAGCAAAGTTTGGTGCAAAAATTCGGGGGAAAAAATCCGACTGATTCGGTCGAAAACTAAAAGTCAAACTTTTTGGTTTGACCGTTTGCGACCGAAATAGACGCAAATCTTTTTAAAAATTTGGTCAACTTATTTTTCAAATTTGCGACCGAAACAGTCGCTACTATTACGATCAAATCGGTCGCAAAAGTCTTTTAAAACCCCAACCCCGCTTGTCTTTCTTTCTTCTTCTCCTTTCTTTCTTTTTTCTCGCTTCTTCCTCCATTGAGACCCCCAACCCCCTCCCTTCCCCCCAAGCCGTCGACAGCCGCTGCTCACCGGAAAAGGTACGTCAATCTCTTCTCTCTTCATCCCCAATCTATCCACCCCCTTCCCTTACCCCTACATTTTCCCTCTCTCCTCCTAACTGCCGCCAACCCCCTTCCCTCACCTTTATTTGATGCATTCAGAATTGTAAGTTCTTTTTTTTTTTTACGTTTTCTGCAAAACTATTTTCAATATTATCCTAAATCCCTTTGTGAGTAATTTTATAATGGTTAGAATATGAATTCTTTTACTGGCTTCGATTTGTTCTTAGTTGCTTTGATTTTTGCAAAGTTAATGAGCATTTTTGTCTGCTATTGATTTGATTGTTGCTCCACAGTTGTGGTAGCATGCTGATTTCTCTTTTCAATATTAATAAACAATCTTCTTAAATCTTCTTAATGTTCTGTCCTTAAAAAATAGTAGAATTGTAGTACTGAGCTTTCTGTAGTAGGGACAAATTCAAATTCTTTGAATTACTCAATTAAAGGGTTTTATTTTCTAAATATCTCAAACATGATCATTTGAAATCAATTGAATTATAGTGCCCCCAAAGGCTAGTATATTTAAGCTTGACAGTTAATGTCACGGCCCGAACTCCCACCATCGGGACCGTGATGATGCCTAACATTGCACTCACTAGGCAAGACAACATTAGAGATTCACAACATAAAATCTTAAAACTTGCGGCGAATTACTACCATTCAACACATGATAAATTACTAAAGAAACGGAATTCATAACAACATCGTGCATATGACATATATATGTATCTGTCTACCCATGATCTGGAGTCACGACTCACAGACTACTATGATTATCTATAAGTATTTGACAGAAGGAAAAATGTACAACTGTTTATGAACCAAAGGAAACCAGTAAAATGATCAGATAGGAGGGGACTCCAGGAATCTGCGGACGTCGGCAGATCTACCTTGGGTCTCTGGGTAAAGAAGTCAACAGTGAAGCTCGGAATCAGCTCGGACCGACACCTGGATCTACACAGAAAGTGCAGAGTGCAGCATCAGTACAACCAACCTCATTTACTGGTAAGTGTCGAGCCTAACCTTGACGAGGTAGTGACGAGGCTAGGACAAGACACCCACATATAATATGTGCAGTATAATCATACAAGTAGCAACAATAATAATAAAAGAAGTAGAGTAGGCAATAACGGGAAGGGGACATGCTGAGGGACTCAAAATACAAGGAATAAGAAACAGAGATAGAACAGAATCAATCAATATGCCTTTAACGAAATGAACAAGTAAAAACAGTAAAGGAAATTGCACGGCATCACCCTTCGTGATTTTACTCTCAATCTCACCATATAAATAATAGAATGACACGACATCACCCTTCGTGCATTGAATCTTTCATAATATAACATGGCATTACCCTTCGTGCATTATCACTCACAAGACATGGTACGACATCACCCGTCGTGCATTATCACACACAAGACATGACACGGCATCACCCTTCGTGCATTATCACTCACAAACACATGGGACGTCATCACCTTCATGCATTAGTACTCACAAACATTGCACGACATCACCCTTTGTGCTTTACACTCCCAAGACAGCGATCAATAACACGGAGGGACAAAAATATCATAGATCGGTCTTACTTCAATATTTAATGTAACAATATCATGCTCAACCTTGAGTCAATACTCAACACTTACCAAATTTCAGTAAAACATGATAAGAGATGCCCACATAACAATTAGCTAAGCTAAGCATGGACAAGTTGCTTAGAGACTACAACAGTTACCACAATAGGACTCACTTGCATGCTATGACTCGACATCAACACATAGGTGCTCGTCACATCACCTATTTACTGTACTCAATAACCAAATATGTAGCAAGTAGCCAATTAATACCTAATCCCTCAAGCCAAAGTTAGACACGACACTAACCTCGATCCGCAGGCTCATTGCTCGAATACCGTTTTTCCTCTAGAATTCACCTCCAACCCACTCGTATCTAGTCATAATTAGCTTAATAACATCAATTATCGCTAAGGAAATCAATTTCAATACAAAATTATAGTATTCTCGAATTTTCACCCAAAAAGTCAAAAACTAACTCCGGGCCCGCTTGGTCAAAACTCGAGGTTCGGACCAAAATCCGTTTACCCATTCACCCCCGAGTCCGAATATGTAATTAGTTCCGGAATCCGACCTCAAATCGAGGTCTAAATCCCAAATTTGTAAAATTTCCAATTCTCCCAAAATCCCTAAGTTCTACTCTTAAAGAACAAGATTTAAAACAATGATTTCAATGAGTGATAATGAAAATTGAAGAAAACAAGTTAAGAAGTACAAACCTATGATTTGATGTTGAAATACCTCTTCAAAAATCGCCCTAGGTCGAGTTCTAGTGATGAAAAATGAAATTTGGGACAAAGTCCCATTTTTGTTCTATTTTGAAAATCAATAGACATGTCTTCATCGCGTTCGCAAGAGACCTGTCGCGATCACGAAGCACAGCAGCCCAAAGGCCTATGCGTTTGCGAATACCTCCTCGCGTTCGCGAACCATTGCTCGTGTTCGCATAGAAGGTTTGACTAACCCCTCCCCCAGGTCCCTAACACTCCGCGTTCGGGTTGGTCTGGTCGCGTTCACGAAGGGTAAAGCCTCCATCGCCTCGCGTTCGCGAGCCAGTCTCCGCTTTGTGTAAAAGAAGAAATTCCTACCCAACCCCGTATCCCCTTCGTGGTCGGGGGAGTGTCTTCACGATTGCGAAGCCCAAAGTGGCAACACACCAGAAACAGCAGAAATATCAGATTTTCTAAGTCTCAAACTACCCGTGGCCTATCCGAAACTCATTCGAGCCCTCGGAGCTTCAAACCAATCATGCACACAAGTCTAAATATCATACAAACTTTCTCGTGCGATCAAATCGCCAAAATAACACCTAGAACTTCAAATTTAGCACCAAAACCTATGAATTTCTCAAGAACACTTTAAAATTACTATTTTCTCAACTAAAGGTCTAAATCACATCAAATCAAGTCTGTTTCTCACCAAATTTCATAGATAAGGTATAAATATCTTAACGGACCTGTATCGGCTCCGAAACCAAAATACGAGCATGATACCAACAAGATCAAACTTTAAGCAAATTCTTTAAAATCATAATTTTTCAGTCTTTCAATTTTAATCAAAAATTCATATCTCGAGTTAGGGACCTCGGAATTCGATTCTGGCATAAACCCAGGTCCCATATTTTATTACGGACCCATAAGTACCGTCAAAACACAGGTCCAGATCCATTTACTCAAAATATTGACCGAAGTCAACTAAAAATCATTTTTAAGACCAAAAATTATTGTTTCTTCAATTTTCCACATAAAGGCTTTCTGTAAACACGCCTTGACTGACGCAAATTGAACAGGGTAAAAATGAGATTTTTAAGGCTAACGAGCGCATAATTGAGTTCTAAAACACAAGATGACCCTTTGGGTCATCACAGTTAATATCTGGAGGTATTTATTGAGTTTGACATCGCCCAATATTTTTTGTGGCAAAGGTGGAATATGTGGTATCATTTTTCTATTTTGGGCATGTCGTAATTCACGTAATTTTTTTTTTGTTCATTTTAATGTTTTGGTCATTAACATCCTAATCTCTCATTAAGATGTATTTAGTACTTTGGAATTGAGGTTAGTACCTATATGTGATTTTAACAACTGCAAATTTTATGTATATGTGAAATTGTTAACTTTATAGAAGAATAATTTGAAATTGTATTAAGTTGTTATAATTTAAAGCCTTAGTTTTAAGTTTAAAAAGTTAAGCTTATTATTGCTTCCTAATTTATTAAATGGACCAATATTAAATATAAAACTTAATGTTTGCTACATTAAAAGGAATTTGTAAATTTGACAAATTATTGTCCATGTGCGAGCTTTATGAACATATAAGAAACTATTTAAATTTAATTTAAATTTTGAGAGATTTATATAACATTGAATAGGAATAAATATAAAATTTGAGTGTTAATAATTTTAATTTAAAAGAATATAATACTTTAAAAAAATGAACCTTCGAATTGGTGTAACCTATTAATTACTTAAATAAAATAAATAATTTTAAATATCTTATAAATTTCAAGTATTTTTGTTTGTGTAGATGGCATTTGCACATTGTTGGTGGATGTATAATAGGAATCATCTTAATCATGTGAGGTTAAGGGATGAATTTAAATAAGGAGTTGTTGGATTTATTGCTAAGGCGATGACACTTGATGATTTTCATATTGAAGAACTATTAGGTGCCTTTGTCTGAAATGCAAATGTGTTAAGTTATTGGGAGAAGATGTTGTTACATGTCATCTTTTTAAAAAGGGATTCATGAAAAATTATTATGTGTAAACTGTTCATGGGGAGAATCTTGATAATGTAAATGATGTTGATTTTTATAATTCTTTTGGTGGTGATGAGGGCAGTCCCGTAGTGGTTGATTTTCATAATTCTTTTGTTGATTTCATAATTCATGGTTTAACACGTTATATGCCTTACATTTTATATGCGTTAATGATAAAAATATACTTTGTATGTGCATAATGGAGTCTATTTCATGTGTAGGTGAATAGGAGATGGAAGCCGAGCTAAATGGATGCATAAACGTCGAAAATACGCTCAAGAGGCGAAGAGGAGTGCACGGGGCTATAGCCGGGCGTTTGAGCCTTAAGGACAGGCCTGGCCTGGCTTTATCCAGGCGTTTGGGCCATAAAGCCAGGTCCCTGGTCCGGTCAAATCCGAGTTTTGAAGAGTTTAAGAGTTTCCTGGTTTGAATAGAAGTCTCCTACACGATTAGGGGTTATCCCAAATATATAAATAGACCCAAAAACACAACTTGAAGGGAGAGATGCCATTAGAGAGAAGAAAAGCATGTGGATTACTACTCAGCAAAGCAGAAACACTGATTTTTACCTCATTATTTTGTAGTTTAATTATGCAAGTTATTTTAGAGTTGATTATTATGATCATGAGTAGCTAATTTCCTTAATCTAGGATTTTGGTGGAACCCGTTGGGGATAAACTTATTGTGATATTAATATATTTTTGATTGGTTGATTAATCTCTATTTGTTCAACTACGTTCTTGTTGTAGTTGATTGAAGGGCCCTCAATTAGTTGTTCCTATTTATTATGTATCTACTTGAGAGAGAGAGTGCATATTTAGGTAGTTGTTTGAACAACATCACTCCCGGAGTATAGATGAAAGTCATAACCGAGGGTTTAGAGGTTGGATTAGAGATAACGATACCTCGGGTGCAATCTAAAGTGAACTGTAATGCAATCTAGCTAGCGTAACTTGAGAGAGTGCGTCTAGTAAATTATCATAATTACTTGAGAGAGATTTATGGTAGATAGAGTGTTCATGATTGATAGAGACAACTAATCAAGCTATATGAAGTATCCGAGAAGTAAGTTCACCGACGGGGGAAACCATAACCTTAGACCTTTATTACAATTGTTTACACCTTATTGTAGTTAATCTTTAGTTTTAATATTTTCATTCAGTTGTAGTAGTTTAAACAACACCAAGTGAAAGTTTAGTATTCTGACAGCTTGCCTGATACGTTAACTCCCTGTGGGATCGACTCTAGGCATAATACCCCAAATTATTTGCAACGCCCGCTTAGTCTTTTATTAGACATAGTTGAGCGTGATCAAATTTTGGTATTTTCTTTAGACTTACTTCCCTCAAGAGAACTGTCTAAGAGATCCATCATCGGGAAGAGTCAACATATTTCTAAAAGAACAATTTTTATTTTGTTCTACCTAAAATAAAAGGACTACAGAAAAAGCTACAAAACTTAAAAGAAAACTAACTTACTAACATGAAAAACTAAAACTACTAATAAGAAAATACACTAAACACAACAAATCACAACAAATATGTACAGCACCCCACACTTAAATCATGCACTGTCCTCAGTGCATCACATATAGACAAAACAAGAAATAAAAGTAAGGTGTAAGAAACTCCCTGCTCAAGTAGCGTCGACATCCTTTCCATTAGTTTTTCTTTCCATTAGTTTTTCTTTCCATGCTCCTTCGAACAAATGCTTGAATCACTTTATGCCTCCACTTTGAACTTATGAATTGGACCCCAAGTTTTGATTTTGCTCTATGATCATGGTCCTGAGGTGGTGGAACGAATTTGCCTAGCCCAATAAAACAATGTAGTAATCTACGCTTCTTGGCCTTTCGATGAAATGTGTACTCCCGACTTTCTGGCAAGAAGAATTCCAGAATGTAGGCATCTTGTGCTTTATCCCTTAACTCCTCAGGTGGTTCGGATGACTCTATTTTCATATCATCATCCAACCACAATGTGAAAAAGTGGTTGGAGTGTGTATCAACATCCTCAACACTAATGACACTAGATTCAACAAAATATGTATCATCAATGTCCTTGGTTAATTCTAGATCTTTTCTACCACATCGACATCCTCAAAATCTAGTCTAGCCTGCTCCACTAGCATTTCCTGTACGTCATCATCCATGGGTTGTTTGTTCCTATTAACCAGATAAGGTGGCAGTGGTTTCAATTCCAACCTGGGTGGTTCTTCAATTGATGGCCTGGCCGGCGGGCTCTCTCTTTCCTCTACGTGTAATGACTCAAACTCGAGAGCCTTTAGCCATACCCCTTTTTCATCAAATGCTAACACCCAATCTGCTAGTTCTTCACCATTCATATCATCTAGATTCATCAAACATTCAGTCAAAGGATCTCCAACAGTCAGGGACGCATCATCTTTTTTCGGGATCATGTTCACAGCGTCAATAAGAGAGCAGTTGGCGAACTCACTTGGTCGCCTCATAGACTTCTGCACATTGAACGTGATTTCTTCATCATTGAGCCTCATCTTAAGTTCACCAGTCTCACAATCGATGAGGGCTCTGCCTGTGGCCAAAAATGTCCTTCCCAAGATTATGGGAATTTCTTCATCTACTCGGCAGTCTAGGATCACAAAGTCCGCAGGGAACACAAATTTCACCACTTGTACTAACACATCGTCCAGAAGACCCGATGGTCTCTTCACCGTCCTATCAGAAAGTTGCAGCAGCATGGAGGTGGGCCTGGCTCTACCTATCCCCAGTCTTTTANGAAAGCTAAGTTGCCAATGGTACAAGAAATTGTAAAACTCCCTGGGTCAGACAACTTTTCAGCAATAGGACGCGTCACCACCGCACTAGAAGTCTGAGTAAGGGTGACAGTAGCTAGATCTTGGAAGTTAAATTTTCTGGACATCAAGTCCTTCATCATTTTAGCATAGCTAGGAATTTTCTTCAATGCATCAATCCATGGGATATTTACATGTATCTGCTTTAGCATGTCCAAAAACTTTTTGTACTGTTCATCCTTTTGGTATTTGGCCAGCCTTTGAGGGAATGGAGCTGGCGGTCTCTTTTCCACAGTGATTTGGGACGTTTCTTTCTCAGCCACCACCTCAACTACCGGCTCCTGGGATATCTCCACTTCTTTTTCAGTCTCACTCTGTGCACTGGGTTCTCCTTCAGTAGGTTGCACTGTTACCTTGCTCAAGTTTGTTGAATCATCTAGTTTAATTGGCATGGGTACCAGTGTCTCGGCCTGCCTTCTTTCACGAGCTCTCTCCAGTTCCAAGTCTAAATCCCTTACATTGCGGAGAGTCACTGCCATCAGCTGCCTTGGGCCCTGGTCNGATTGTTCACTGCCATAGATATCTGGCCCAACTGTACTTCAATATTTTTAATAGCTGCATCATGTACATCTACTCTCTCACTGATTTTGGCATTTGACCCAATAACCTGCTGCATCATAGCTTCTAACCTGGAAAACCCATCTTCTTGCCTTCCCCCCTGTTGATGTTGAGGAGGGTGGTATGCTTGTTGTTGATTCTGATGGTTATAAGCTTGTGGCCTCTGATATGTTGCTGCATTACCTTGTGGTCTCATGACACCCACATTTCCACTGTTCTGCTGTTCGTGAGGTGGTCTGTACGGTTGAACTTGCTGACCCCAGTTCTGCCCCCTTATCTCTGGCTTCCATAATTCGACACATAATTCATGTTTTCTGGATAAGGAGGGAGATCACATTCTGCATTCCACTGATTACCAAATGGTTGACTAATACAAGATGTGCATAAGCCTCCATTGGTTGTATCCACGATGTGTACTTGTTGCTTTTGCCCTGATTCCTCCACCTTTTTAGTTAATATGCTCATCTGTGTTATCAAGGTGGCCACGTTCTCTGCAATAGTATTGGATAGATCGAATGGAACTGAGTGAACTACAGGAATAATGGGTGCATTCCTTGTTGTCCATCCTGAATTCTGTGCCATTTTATCAAGCAAGATCTGACTTTCTCTCCACGTTTTGCTCAAGAACGCTCCACCAGCTGAAGCATGAACATTTGCCTTAACAGTATCAGCCAAACCCATATAAAAATACTGCCCCAACATCTGCTCTGGAATACCATGATGTGGACAGATAACCAGCATTCCCTTAAATCGTTCCCATGTCTCCTGATGTGTTTTAACTGGTTTCTGTCTGAAGCTCAAGATTTCATCAATTTGTTGAGCAGTCTTGTTGGGTGGATGAAACTTGTTCACGAATTTCTTAACTAACTCCTCCCATGTGGTAATGGAATTGATGGGGAGTGAGTTTAGCCAAGTCTGGGCAGCTCCAGTCACTGAGAATGGAAACAATAACAGTTTTATTGCCTCCTGGGTGACGTTTGGCTGCCTCTGTGTTTTGCAAATTGACAAGAAGTTCTTTAAATGGTGCTGGGGGTCTTCGATGTATGACANGACGTATTATTGCCTCTGTGTTTTGCAAGTTGACAGGATGTTCTTCAAATGCTGTTGGGGGTCTTCGATGTATGACCCTGAGAATAGTCCCTTGTTCTGCAGCAAGTGCAGCATATTATTTGTAATCTGGAAGGACTCAGCCTGTATCTGAGGGACTAGTATCGCAGTGGCCAAATTCTCTGGTGTGGGTTGTGCCCAGTCATATAAAGGAGCCTCTGCCCCTATCTGCGCAATTGGGTCTACCACACCATCCCCATTGTTGTTCCTGTTGTTTGGATCTTCCATGTCGGGTTCAAGTTGTTCAATTGATGGTTGTTGTTTTCTTTTTCGGTTGGCCCGATTTAGGGCCTTAAAAACTTTCTCCGGTTCTGATAAGACTTCAACTACTTCACCAGTTCTCGATGAGTTTCTAGGCATGCACCTGTACAACCAAGTTAGCAGATGTTAAACTTTCAATGTATAAATGAAAATTGAAGAAAATTAACTATATTTCAGAATTTTGTATTTCTTCCAACTCCAATTGATAACACCGTTAATTCCCCGGCAACGACGCCAAAATTTGATCACGCTCAACTATGTATAATAAAAGACTAAACGGGCGTTGCAAATATAATCAGGGGTATTATGCCAATTGTTGATCCCACAAGGAGTTAACGTATCAAGAAAGCTGTCAGAATACTAAACTTTCACTTGGTGTTGTTTAAACTACTACAACTGAATGAAAATATTAAAACTAAATATTAACTATAATAAGGTGTAACAATTGTAATAAAGGTCTAAGGTTATGATTTTCCTCGTCGGTGAACTTACTTCTCGGATACTTCATATAGCTTGATTAGTTGTCTCTATCAATCATGAATACTCGATCTACCATAAATCTCTCTCAAATAATTATGATAATTTACTAGACGCACTCTCTCAAGTTACGCTAGCTAGATTGCATTACAGTTCACTTTAGATTGCACCCGAAGTATCGTTATTTCTAATCCAACTTCTAAACCCTCGGTTATGACTTTCGTCTATACTCCGGGAGTGATGTTGTTCAAACAACTACCTAAATATGCACTCTCTCTCAAGTAGATACATAATAAATAGGAACAGCTAATTGAGGACCTTCAATCAACTACAAAAAAAACGTAGTTGAAAAAATAGAGATTAATCAACCAATCAAAACTATATTAATATCACAATAAGTTTATCCCCAACGGGGTTCCACCAAAACCCTAGATTAAGGAAATTAGCTACTCATGCTCATAATAATCAACTCTAAAATAACTTGCATAATTAAACTACAAATTAATGAAATAATGAGGTAAAAATCAGTGTTTCTGCTTTGCTGAGTAGTAATCCACATGCTTTTCTTCACTCTAATGGCATCTCTCCCTTAAAGTTGTGTTTTTGAGTCTATTTATATGTTTGGGATAACCCCTAACCGTGTAGGAGACTTCTATTCAAACCGGGAAACACTTAAAATCTTCAAAACTCGGATTTGACCGGATCAGGGACCTGGCCTTAAGGCTCAAATGCCTGGATAAAGCCAGGCCAGGCCTGGCCTTAAGGCTCAAACGCCCAGTTATAGCCCGGTGCACTCCTCTTCGCCTCTTGAGCGTATTTTCGACGTTTATGCATCCATTTAGCTCGGCTTCCATCTCCAATTCACCTACACATGAAATAGACTCTATTATGCACATACAAAGTGTATTTTTATCAATAACGCACATAAAATGTAAGGCATATAACGTGTTAAACCATGAATTCTAGTCACACATCATGATGTGAGATTTTGAGGTAAGTAAGGTAAAGGTGAACAACGTACGAGATACTCAAAAACAGAAGGTTGTGAATAATTCGTACTCCGGACAAAAGGCTAGAGGCACTGGGAGTCAGTATCCAGGAATGATAGCGGCGACGTTAGTGGAATATCTTACAACCTATGGTTTCTAGGTACCGAGCGGCCTAGTTAAGAGAGTAAGGAAGAGTTAGAGACGATGTGATCCCTCCCTTAATATTCCAGAATAACATAAGAAAATCTATGGGACAAGTAAGTGGGAGGAAGGTTGCAAGTAACATAAATAGATATGTGTAAGTCACAAGCAAAAGTATGGTAACGCGACAAGGTTTTAGGAAACATGAGTAAGGATAAGAAAGGGCGAGTGAGAAGGTGACAGAAGTTTCCACTTGACAAAAGTGACGAGAGTGGATAAGTCCTCAGGAAAGAGGCCTAAAGGGGGGAATGCCTTGGCCTTTGGATTTATTCACAGAACAGTTACCTAAGATGGCAAGGAGAGTACTAAAGTATTCATAAGAGCCATAGGTTATGAAAATGATAAGTGCATCAGTCAACATTCGAGGACGAATGTTCCAAAGGGGGGAATGATGTTACATCCCGAATTTTTGTATGTTAAAGTTTCGTCGTAAGTTGATCGATGTAAGTTCGGGAATGAGATTACTTTGAGATTATAAACATTATGATATTTCAAACAAGTGATGAGTAAATTCGTGAAGGTGATAAGGGAGACAAGTCAAAGAAAATAAATTTTCGTCCAAGTTTGACATGTTGGGATAAAATACAGCCCGAGCTAAAATACTCGATATTTATGGACTAGTGCCATTACAAGGTACTACATGACCATGATAGTAAGATGTATAAGGTATGTCAGAAGTGAGTAGTATTTTAAGTAAGTGTAAATCATTCTTAAATATGTGGGTAATTGGTTAATTATTGGGTAAGGGACAGTACCTAATTAATTAATAATTAGTGGTGGATTAATTGAAGTCTTTGGATAAAGACTAAAGCAAAAACGTGGAAGCAACTCAATCTATGTTTTATTACTCTTACAAGTTACTTGATAAGGATTATGTTGGCTTAGTCATCAACTTTGGAAGGCTTAGTCATTGATATCTCATTCATTTTAAGGAAAATGGTTATAAAGTTGCAAAGTAACGTTATGGTATTGGCTTAGTCATCAACTTTGGAAGACTTAGTTATTGATGTCTCCTTCATTTTAAGAAAAATGGATATAAAGTTGCAAAGAAACATTATTAGCTCCAAATATTGCAATGGTAACGTGAGGCTTCTCCAAAAATCACAAGTTAAAGAGGGTCATATTCGGCAAGGTAACGGTCTTAAGAAAAATTTCATAAGGTAATAGCAACGGGATTTTGCGATTCTAAGGGAGTACGGTGTAATCTTTCTCAAGAATATTATATGGATTTTCCCCTACTTCAATCCACCGTTACGCGTGTTGTCGCAATTGACGTGTGTTGGAAGGATTGTCAAGAGAACCGGCTCAGGTATGTTAAGGCTAAACCCTTACTTCATTTTTGTATGATATCGTAATTACACGAGTTTGATAACAAGGCATAAAGAGAAATTCATATTCCGAAATTTATGTACATTTTTCTAGTCTCATAAGTTACAGTATTCTCCCTTATCGGGACTTCATATTCAATTGATTATTGTCTTCTTCTAGTCAAGAGAGTAGAGAATCTAATACAGTATTGCAGTATTTGCACTACCATCGAACTATAATCGATGGGAAGTCCCCTATTGGGAAACCTCCGATCAGATGGTAAGTTATATACCGAGCCTACTGTGGTCGAGCACCTATGAGCGAGCCAGTCGTCCGAGATACAGAGCCTAGTATGACCGAGCGCCTATGAGCGAGCCTACTACGGAAGAGCAGTTATACATACCGAGCCTTATAAGGTTGGACAACTATTTTACTTACTATATTGAGAGAGTTGAGTCAGTATCAACAGGTGAACATATCTTCATATTATCTTTGACTCCCAGTTACTTTCACTTATTATATTATCAGTTCAGTTTCAGCTTTCAGTTATTCTATTGCCATACATAATCGATACATTATTTCGTACTGACTTCCCTTTTCTGGAGGAGCGTTGCATTTCATGCGTGCAGGTTCAGAAAGATAGACGGGTAGACCTCCTCAGTAGGTGTTGCCCAAGTTCAGCTTGATCGGTAAGCTCCACATCCTTAGAAGTTGTTGGGTCTAGGGTTTTATGTACATCTTGTGTATATATGTATATATATATTTTATGGATAGGTCGGGGCCCTATTCCGCTCACAGTATATCTATCAGTAGAGGCTTGTAGACATATCCTGTCAGTTAGTGCAGTATGTTGGGCTTGTAAGCCTTGTATGTATATTTTGTTGTTTTGCTAGTTGTAATAGTTATGACGGCCTTGTCGGCCCAGCTTGATATTGATGTCTAGTCAGCATTCGCAAATTGTCTTGCAATGTGGCCCATGTCCAAAATACTACATTATATATTCACAGTCCCTTAGTCGCAAGTTGGTACGCAAGGATAGGTGAGGCACCGGGTGCCGGTCTCGCCCCCAGGTTCGGGGCGTGACAAGATTGGATGGAACCAGAGATGCATCCCAATATACTTTCGAGGCATTCAGCCCGATCCACAGGAAATGAAGAAACTTATCGACTAGTGACATGCTTACAACACAGGTACATGAGCATAAAGTAAACATGACAAGCATAAAGTAAACATGATTTTTACCGTTTATCAAATACCTCGTCAAACAATTCAAGGAAATAATCCTTGGCGTAAAATATTCCCAATTAACTTCAATTATATGTTCAAGTAATTAAGCTAGCAAATTAAGTTCGAATAAGTCAGATATTACATGATAAAGTCCTAAGTCTACCCGGACATAAATATGCTTTTAGCTATGTATGGACTTTCGTCACCTCGTGCGCATGTAGCACCCACAACTAGTAGCATATAACCTAACCATTTACTACCTACGGAATAGTTTTCCCCTCACAAGGTTAGAAAAGGAAATCCATCGATAAGGTGCCTCTTCTCCGAAACGAGCCTAAACCCTAACTGCTCCCTCGCGAACACTGCCATGGCCACTCCGGCCAATGGCGAGCCACCACCAACGACGGGGCAACCTCCACAACCACCCACCACCACTACCCAGCCCCCTACGAAAACAAACAACATCCAAAAACCCATGGATTACGCACAGGCAGTAAAACCTACGTCGAAAACCACAATGCATGATCATCCAGTTGCAGTGGAACCAATTCCCTTCAGGCGTGCAACTTATTTACAAGGC
>ML439664.1:40171-124223 GCA_005239525.1 Nicotiana knightiana | reverse complement strand
TTTGCAATGGCATATGCAATAGCTTGATGCCTGTCTGATAAAAAAATCAAGTTCTCACGGCTTTAATTGCATTGCGAAGCTCACTAAAGTAGCACTCATAGGAATTGTTATTTTCAGATTCTGTTATTCCAAAGGCTAGTGGGAAAATTTGGTTATTTGCATCCTTTGAAACTGAAATCATTAAAACACCATGAAATTTTGACTTCAAAAAATTTACATCAACAACAATCACTGGTCTACAATGATTCCAACCAGCTATTGATGATCCATATGTATAAAACATATAAACAAACCTGAAAATACAGTATAAAAGAAAGCTAACAGAAGTTAAGGACAGGTAGTCCTGAAGTTAGACTAACAAGGTCAGAAGTTAATGATCGGTAATAAACTCTTTTTTGATTGTTTACCTGTAAGTGTCCTTAACTTCTGAACTTGAAAGTCAAAGTTAAGGATTGTCAGTACTTAACTTTTAAACATGTAAGTCGAAGTTAAGGACTGCCCGTCCTTAACTTATAAACCTATAAGTGGAAGTTAAGGACTCCCTGTCCTTAACTTATGAACTTGAAAGTCAAAGTTAAGGACTGTCTGTTCTTAACTTTTAAATATGTATGTTGAAGTTAAGGACTGCATGTCCTTAACTTATAAACCTGCAAGTGGAAGTTAAGGATCCCCTATCCTTAACTTCTGAACTTGAAAGTCAAAGTTAAGGACAACACGTCCTTAACTTTTTAACTGGTTAAAGACATCATGTGCTAAGGTTTATAAAACAGACTAATAAACTCTTTTTTGATTGTTTACCTGTTATTGTCGTCTATGTTTATGTTATTATATGTTCCCGGGTTTTTACTTCTCATCATATACAAGTATGAAGACAATAATTCATAATTCTCTTCAGGAGTTACTCTTATTAAAGCAGAAGCATGTTGAATAGCATGCCACGTCTTGTGATAACCAATGTCTAGTCCATGCAATTTTTGTATTTCTGCCATGACAAAAGCTGGTGTAACTTCAAACCTTGGGTCTCGAATATTGTCAATAATGTAACCACTAATCAACTTTGAAGTTGCATGCCTTTGATCCGCTTTCTTAGTGTTAACTGAGCAGTCATGATTTTTCTCGATCTTTACTATCTTGAACAATGTTGAATCTTGAATTCTGAAAGCACGCACACTCCACCCACACCTATCATCATTGCGTTTCAACGAATATCTTGTTGAGCTTGATCTAACAACCTTGAATTCAAAATGTACTTTAATTGCTATATTCGAAAAACGGTTAATTATACTTTTCTTTTTGTCAAATATGATCCCACTTTTATTTCATTCAACGAAGCATTTTCTCTTAATATCATAGTTGGGGATTCTTTTTGTTTCAAATTTGACCTTCGTCTAGTTAGTTGAGTAAGTTTTTTCAGCAACTTCTTCGATTACCGGTGCACTCTCTAAGACGTGAATACCCAAAGCTTGTTCGTTGTCAATCTCTAGAATGCTTTGTCCTTCAACTTGAATAGAATCAAATATTTGAAGCAACTCTTCAGTTATTGGTTGAGCTTCAACCATATCTATTTCCATTATTTGTTGGCATTTGTTTTGATTGTCATGTTCAGTTTCTCTGTTGACATTTTCAAGGGTGCTTATTGATCCAAAATCTCTTTCCGAAATATCAACAATGAAACGACAGCCCTTGAAGAGTGAATGAGTTTTTAGTAACTCTATACATGTGTGAAGATCTAAATCTTTGGATACAAGCATTCCCTTGCTTGTTCCCAGGTTGATATCAAACCATATCATTGCTTCAAACTTGTCTCTATCCAATTCAATAACTTCAAAGATTTGTTTAATGAAATCTTCAAACTGAATTGCCTCAGGTACTAGAAAAAGCTTTGTTTGATGATCAAGATACTTATAGTCTTCAGTCCATCTACCATTACATGCAACTATAATGCATATTGTTTCCATCCTGCAAGTCAAGAGCAATCCTTGTATAATTAAGAACAGGTACTGTAAGTTAAGGACTAAGTTAAGGACCAAGTGTCCTTAACTTTTGAACTTGAAATTCAAAGTTAAGGACCAAGTGTCCTTAACTTTTGAACTTGGAACTTAAAGTTCAGGACCAAGTGTCCTTAACTTTTGAACTTGAAACTCAAACTTCAGGACCAAGTGTCCTTAAGTTATGAAATTGAAACTCAAACTTCAGGACCTAGTGTCCTTAACTTTTCAATTTCAAAATTAAACTTCAGGACCTAGTGTACTTAAGTTTTTAATTTCAATATTAAACTTCAAGACCTAGTGTCCTTAACTTTTGAACTTGAAACTCAAACTTCAGGACCAAGTGTCCTTAAGTTATGAAATTGAAACTCAAACTTCAGGACCTAGTGTACTTAAGTTTTTAATTTCAATATTAAACTTCAAGACCTAGTGTCCTTAAGTTTTCAATTTCAATATTAAACTTCAGGACCTAGTGTCCTTAACTTTTCAACTTCAAAATAAAAGTTAAGGACCAAGTGTCCTTAACTTTTGAACTTGGAACCTAATGTTCAGGACCTAGTGTCCTTAACTTTTCAACTTGAAATCAAACTTCAGGACCTAGTGTCCTTAAGTTTTCAATTTCAATATTAAACTCCAGGACCTAGTGTCCTTAACTTTTCAACTTCAAAATCAAAGTTAAGGACCAAGTGTCCTTAACTTTTGAACTTGGAACCTAAAGTTCATGACCTAGTGTCCTTAATTTTTCAACTTCAAAATCAAACTTCAGGACCTAGTGTCCTTAACTTTTTAAAATAATTTTCAAAACTATGACAGTATTTCCGTAATATTCAGAACAACAACAAAAAAGTTAAGGACGTTGTGTCCTTAACATTTTCAATTCAATTTGAAACGGGGACACCAAATCCTTAACATTATGGCCTTAATTTTTATCGAATTATTACAGGACGCGGTGTCCTTAAGCTTATCAATCCAGAAATTCAAAAAAAAAATCTAATTCGTAACATCAAATTCATAGTAAAGAAATAAAAATCAACAGAAACACACAAAATCATAACTTACTGTAAATTTATGTTGATTTTTGGACGAGGAAGTTGAATACTATGGTTTGAAATCGGAGGGAGAAGCTTCTGCAAGTTTGCGATCACAGTCAGGTAAGTTGAATACTATTGCTGCTGTTGAAGTTAATTGTGTTGATCGTTAATAAAAGCTTAGATATAAGTTATAGCAGAAGGGTATTTTCGTCCAATCATGTAAAAGTTCATTAAACTAATGGCTAAAGAATAAATACATTTTAAAACACTGGCTTTAAAATAAAGACAGCTTCTATTAGTGGCTATTTATACATATTCTCCTAAAATAAACTTTGACTAAGAATCTAATTCTTTGATTAAACAAGGTCATGCGGTTTAAATGAGCCAAAAGAAAGGGGAAGCCCAAACAAGAAAGCAGTTAGCAGTTACTAACGACCACTGATGAATATTTGACACGTGGCAACAATGGACAAAAGAAAAAACCAATACCAACGAATAACTAACGGACACCCAGGTTTTGAGACAGCAAAAATTGCGGGGTTTTTAGCATTTAAAAAGAATACCATATGATTGTTTTTTAGCGTTGGGTTTCATTTGTATTTTTCTTGTTTTTGCATTTGGAACTCATAGCCAACCGTGGGCACCACTAACTTACTCCTCCTACGACCATCTCCTAAAGCTCCCTCTTTTTTACACAAAGGTAATGTAGACGAATTTAGAATTTAAACTTAATCGGTGGTATGCATATGTTGTTTTTGATGTGTCGATGTTCGTTTCTGTTTGCCTTCATTATAGTCAAATATGATTTCTCGTAGTTTGTTAAATAGGTATTTACAATATGCAACGTCTAACGTCTATGAATAGACCCATTGACTTGAAATGTTTGATATATGTTCATACTTTACTTCCCTTTAATTTCATTGTCTTGGAACTTGTATTGGATTAACTTGGGTTTGACGCTTGAATTTGCTTCTTAATTGTTTTTTTGTTAATCTTATTATGGTCGACTTTTGGACATTGAATTGATATGGGGGCTTATTATTGGGTTGAAAGTGTAGAATTGTAGTTAGATTAATATATCTGGACCTTGTCAAATTTTGCCCTTAGCGTTGGATTCGATAGTTTATTGAGCATTGCTATTAATGTGAGTTGAAGCTAAAAAAATTTTGATTTCTTGGGTTATATTTCGAACTTGATTCTTGATTGTTCATATCAATCACATTATGGTGGACAATTGGATAAACTTATTAGGTCCGTTTTTTTTTATTGTTTTCAAATGTAGGAATGTAGTTGGATTGAAGATAGATTCTTGGATCCTTTTATCCAATGGATTTGATAGTTTCTTTAGCAATACTATCGATGTTGGTGGGAAATGAGTCTTGTTCTTTGTGTGTTACTGTTTGATTTGGACTGCCAATTTGCTCTTGGTTGATTAATGGTGTTCTTAATTATCTGTTTGTTTCCGTTTGATGATCTTTCTAATTTGAGGCTGTCAATTTTGTTCATGGCAGTAGATAAAAAATGGCAGACGGTGAGGATATTCAGCCACTCGTCTGTGATAATGGGACTGGAATGGTCAAGGTATGTACAACAGATCTGAAAGTATCCAAAAACTTAAATGCTCGCTATTATTAAAAGGTAGCCCAGCTCCAGCGTACTAAGCTCTCATTATGCACGAAGTCCGGAGAAAGTCGGACCACATTGGTCTATTGTACTCCATATTGCTCGGATCTTCCAAAAATACTGTCGCAACTGCGCAAGATCCGACATGGATGCGGCAGCATTTCTAGAGAGGATCTAAGCAACATATATTGTAATAAACTCCCACTGTGAAAGGTCGGACCTCATTGGTCTATTGTACTCTATATTGCTCGGATCTTCCAAAATTGCTGCCGCAATCGTGCAAGATCCGACACGAGTGCGGCAGCATTTCCAGAGAGGATCCAAGCAATATAAATTATACTAAACTCCCACTATACACGAGGTTAGTGGAAGGCTGAACCACATTGATATCTTATATACAACGTTGCTCGGATCTTCCAAAAATGTCGGTGCACCTGTGTAAGATCCAACATGGGTTCCAACACTTCTAGAGAGGATCCGAGCATCATAAATTGTATGCAACCTTACATTTAAGAAACCGTTCCACAGCTTGAACTCGTTTTGCGCCATGAATTGATGTGCTGTTATTAAAAAATGCCACAGCTTTGGTAGTTATATATTCATCTTTTGTATTGTGTGCCCATTTTGTAGGCAGGGTTTGCTGGAGATGATGCTCCAAGAGCAGTATTTCCGAGTATTGTTGGTCGCCCACGCCACACAGGTGTGATGGTTGGCATGGGACAAAAAGATGCATATGTTGGTGATGAGGCTCAATCCAAACGTGGTATTCTAACTTTGAAATATCCAATTGAACATGGTATTGTTAGCAACTGGGATGATATGGAGAAAATCTGGCATCATACATTTTACAACGAACTTCGTGTTGCACCAGAGGAACACCCTGTACTACTCACTGAAGCACCTCTTAACCCGAAGGCTAATCGCGAAAAGATGACTCAAATCATGTTCGAGACATTTAATACTCCTGCTATGTATGTCGCTATTCAAGCCGTTCTATCCCTCTATGCCAGTGGTCGTACGACAGGTGAACACTTTCTCCTGTATCCAGACTCAAGGTTGTTGTAGGAACCGATAAAGTTTAAATCCTGGATCCGCCTTTGCTCCGCTTGGAAAATTCTGCTTTAACATGAGATGTTTTAATGTTATGTAGGTATTGTCCTGGATTCTGGTGATGGTGTTAGCCACACTGTCCCAATTTATGAGGGATATGCTTTGCCACATGCTATCCTCCGTCTTGATTTAGCCGGTCGTGACTTGACAGATCATCTAATGAAAATCTTAACAGAGCGAGGTTACTCGTTCACCACTAGTGCTGAACGAGAAATCGTGAGGGATGTGAAGGAAAAACTCTCCTACATTGCTCTTGAGTTTGAGCAGGAAATGGACACGTCGAAAACTAGCTCTTCTGTTGAGAAGAGCTACGAGTTGCCCGACGGTCAAGTGATTACCATCGGTGCTGAACGTTTTCGATGCCCTGAAGTCCTTTTCCAACCTTCAATGGTTGGAATGGAAGCTGCAGGCATTCACGAAACCACTTATAACTCGATCATGAAGTGCGACGTGGATATCAGAAAGGATCTGTATGGAAATATTGTACTCAGTGGCGGTTCCACTATGTTCCCTGGAATTGCTGATAGGATGAGTAAGGAAATTACTGCCTTAGCTCCAAGCAGTATGAAAATTAAGGTCGTAGCTCCACCTGAGAGGAAGTATAGTGTTTGGATTGGAGGTTCTATTTTGGCTTCTTTAAGTACTTTCCAACAGGTGACTGAATTTTTGGAATTTTTTCATATTTCATAGTTGTTAGAATATATAGTCACATATGATCTCCTTATACAGTCTTGGCTATCCTCGTGAACTATCTTTTGAGACGAGGATTGTCCGAAACCATATGAGGACACCAATTACTCCATCTACACAGCCGACGGGGGACTATTTCGTATCGTAACTTGTTATTTAATGATTAAACTACACTGACTATAATTCTATGTTGTTTCTTGAAATGCAGATGTGGATTGCAAAGGCAGAATATGATGAATCTGGTCCATCCATTGTGCACAGAAAATGCTTCTAATTCTTTGGACATGTGATATTTTTATTATGTCTCTTTATCGCTGTAACAATGGCAAACAAATTTTCCAGAATTGACAGTAAACCAGATATTTCAATGTAGATTTCTTTGTTGTGAACTTTTGTCCTTCAATACTAACTCCAATTGTTTTCCATTATGTCCGTATCGTAAGTACGTCACATATTACAATTATTTTTCATAATCATGGTGTTCGGGCCAACTTGCGCGTATCTCGACTAGTTTCACAGTATCTTGTAACTCGGATCCATCAAAACTTGGTGGATCCGGAAAGATCACTTAATGTGTTTTTGTATCTGCTAAGATTTGAGTTTTAAATCTCATAATTTTCAAGCTCGCTTCATTAACTACTATATCATACCCGTATGGCCGTATTAATATGGCATCTTCTTTTCGAAATGATCTTCGTGTTAATATAGCACTCAAGTGCTTGCAAGCTCTTAAAAATAAATGGCGTTATATATATTAATGAATAAATTAATCAAAAGAAAAAGACTATATCCATATTAAATATTTTCAAAAAATATTTTCTCAATAGCTAATTTAAACATACATTCAAACTTTTCTTCAACACTAGTTTTAGAGTACGCGCGTATCGAGTGTACCTCATATCAATTAGTATATAATTTAATAAAATTACTAAATTATTATTAAAAAAAATATTTAAGTTATAAAATAAAGATTAAAGGCAAATCTGTCAGCTAATTGAAATGGAAATTAACATGCAAAAGACATGAACGTAAGGAAGCAACACTAATTTGGTTAGTACGTTTAAGTTGTTAAAAAAAAGAAGCAAAATTAAGGGCCCAAATGAGAAATGGTTTATCCTTTTACTTTGAAGCTTTCAAGTTTAGAATTTGAAATGAAAAGAGAAAGGTTAAAAAATGCATATAAAGAGTTTGAAAAGTATACGCAACGCATCTAATTGTTAGAGGTAGTTTAAAGTGTTCTTAATCATGTTGAATTGATATCTCTGTTTACCTCGAAAATAGCAGTAACAATTATATTTGATTGTGGTTCTAAAAATATGTAATTTATTCCAATACTAGTAAATACACAAGAAATATTAAATGCAAGTGAGAAGAAATGATGAACCAAACCAGTGTTGTTAGAGCAATACTGCAATAGAGACCCCGAGCTCGATATTCTTGGGGGCCTCGAGGTGAGTTAAGAGCAATAAAGTAAGAACAATAAAGTAAAAGCAATAAAGTTGAAGAACAATCTTGAGCATAGTAAACGAGAAAAGCAGAGTAGAATGTTCTTATCGCAGTGAATGATGATGTTTACAAATGATTGGAGTCCCCTTTTTATAGGGGGAAAATACCTTCTTATTTACAGTAAAAAAAATCCTATTGGTACAGCTATATAATCGTCTAGTACGGATTTGTACGAACCGATCTTGAGATTTACGCCTTGACCTATATGCCCTTAAGGAATTCCCGCTCTTTCTTGAGTGTCATCGAAACGGAACTGCCTCGGGGTAGGCCGTGTAAGGCCTTCGATTTGCTCTCTCGAGCTGTGCATTATCAGATCGGGTTCGAGCCTTTACTTCGAGTCGCCCGAGGTCGGATTCGAGGTACAATTGAGACTTCGAAATCAGGCTCTCCGATTTCGACCGTATACAGATAGTCCCGCGTTTCTTCGAATGAAATGATAAGAAACGATTTGAATTCCCGTAGTCTTTGATTATGATTACATTCTCGTGACATAAGCGTTGACAAGACCGAAGCGACACGTCGGTTCTCTTCCCCAAAAGCATTAAGTGCACGTCAGAGCCAGTCGGCCATAAGTATCAATGAACAGTCGCCACCTTCCTCTATATATACTCACTTTCGCTTCTCATTAGGAACTTTTTCACTTTCCAACACCCATTTTTCTTTCTAAGTTTCAGTTTCACCGCCGGTTCCTCCGCCGTAATAACTCAAAAACCTCGCCGGCTAATTAGCTTCTTCCTTCTTCCTCTAAAGAACCGATGGCAAAGACTTCCAAGTCCGTACCTCAGAAAGAAGGAACCTCCACTTCTACTTCCCGTCCGTCGGTGGTAAACCGTCGGCGCTACACGAGATCGTACCGAGCACTTTTTTCTTAAAAAAGGAATTTATAGTCGAGAACACTCCCGATGTCCCCGGCCGTCGAGAACATGCATCGAGGTACATAAGGTCAATTGAGGAAAAGCACCTCGATGCTGTGAGGAGAGAGTGTAAATGGGACGAGAAGGTTGTTTTTCAAATACCTTCTCGAGAGGAGGATATCACAACCTACGTAGAGGGGTTCCTGGGTGTCTATACGTACCCCTTTATGTTGGGTCCCTCGACCTGCTCGTGCTTGAATTCTACTGAAGATATCAAGTCACCCTGGGCCAGATTCATCCGTCATTTTGGCGGATCGTACTGATGATGAGGTTTCTTATCGAAAAGGTCGGACTCGAGTTCACCCTTATCCACCTCATCTGATTATATCGACCTCAATATTTCCGAGGTTTGATCAAACTCCAACGCCGAACGACCAAGTCCTTTTTCGCAGTAACGACAAAGACAAGGATCGAGGTTGGATGAGCCGGTTCATCCAGGTAAGGACCACCGATGTTATTCCTAATGAGTTTCTGTCGTTCTCCGAGGAATGGAACATCGAACGTGAGTGGAATTCTTTGCTTTAGTTCCTTCCATCATTTTTTCTAAAATTCGCATAATTATTCCTTTCCCTTTTCCACAGAAGTCCCTTGGATGCCTAATACGGTCCTCGACCTCGAGAACTGGGTTCGTAAACTAGCTGCTACTTCACCATACGACAAACGCAAGTGGCGAGACTTGTCGAAGGGCAAATGGGAAGCGAAACAGCACGATACATGTTATAATATTCCTTTCCTTATCAAGAATACCTTTCTTCATGTGACCTAATTTCTCTGTCACAGGTATTGGTGAGTTCTTCGAGATGAAGTCGCCCCCACCTGGTGAGGCAGAAGGATCTTCGGCTTCAAAGCCCAAAAATGATAATAAGAGAAAAAGGTCCTCGAAGAACGAGGACACCCAAAACAAAGCAAAGCCAGCTCGGGGACGCAAGAAGAGCCTCGTAATCAAGGTGGATGTTGACTCGTTCCACCAGTATATGGAGGATCAGGACGAGCATGTGGAGGGCTCAACTCTGGTGGATCGATCCAGAAAATCTTCCGGGGCTATCAATCCTGCTGAGACAGAGGCCCCTAGTGTCGAAGAAGGAACTTCAAAAGAAAAAAGGGATGGAGTCCCTATATCACCTGATGTGGTGAATGCTTCCCAAACTTCGGGAAATACTACAAAGGGAGCTAGCTTCGAAGATCCTTTGCCTGAACAGAGCGCCTCAGGTGATCTCCCAGAGGCCATGACAGCAGATCATTCTCCGTCATTTCCGGCCTTCTCCGAGGATGCCATTAGGGACGCTCAGAACCTAAAGACGCCCGAGCTAGGTGGAGTCCCGAGTGAAAACGACCCCTTCCAGGGTTGCTTTACTGGGGTCGATGAGGATGATCCAGCAGACGCAAGCTCAATCTTCGAGGAGGCTCAACGTCTTTACTCAATTGTAAGTTTTTAGTGGCACTACAATTTATAAGTTTTTAGTGGCACTACAGTTTTCCAACGTCATACTTTCTTATTTTGCCTAATCGATCCTTCTTTTCTGTAGGCCTTCGACAAATTTAAGACCGAACTACTTCATTGTGAGGCTGAGTTGCGTAGATCTTCGAACGAGGAGAAAAGCCTCAGGCTTCTCTGTGACAAGAAGGAGAAAGAACTTAAGCATCTTCGATCGGAGTTGACCAGAGCTCATGAGTACGAGGACAAGCTAGAGAAGTAGGTAACCTTTGTTCTGAAAAAATACGGGCTCCCTCTCCCGTCTTCGGAGGCTAATACTTCAATGTCTCAGCTTCAACAGAAGGTAGAGATGTTGGAGCGTCTTCGTGGTGAGGTCGATCAGGTGAACTCCGAGTGTAATAAATGGAAGGCAAAGATGGACACCCTTGTAGCGGCTAAAAATGATGTGTTGGCAATAGTATCAGCCCTCGAGATTCAACTTCGGAATGCTCAAAAGATCAACTTGGTTTAGGTCGGCTGGACTTGCGAAGGCCAAGGCCGAAGTTGTGGAGGTCCGGGCCGAAGCCAGAAAAATACAAACTAAGGCCGACAGGACGGTAGCCATTTATTTGAAGGATGTTTCCGATTCCCAGATGGAGTTGAGGAGGGCTGCCGACCGGGAGAAAATAAGAAATGATTATGCCCGTTGCCGATCCCGGAGGGAGACCCTCGAAGAGGTTCATGCTAAGGGCTTCGATCTCTCCGAGGAGATAGAGCAAGCTAAGACAGATGAGGTTGATGCCAAATTTGTCCTTTCCTCCGATGAGGATTCGGCCAGTGGCTTCGAGAGTGGGGGAGAAGAGGCTGAAGTCCCCGAGGAAGTCCCCGGGGAGGAAAAGACCCCCGAAGATCAGGTTGCCGAAGGTCAAGCTACCGAATATGTAGCTCTCGTGGATGCTGGCTCCAAGAAAGCGACCCCGACAATAGACTAGGTCTTCTTTAAATTCTTTGTTTTGTGTAAGGGCTCCATGTGGGAGTTTTATAAATGTATTTTGGACCAACTTTTTAATATAAAGGACTTTTGCTCCATCTTTATTTTCGTGTTAAATTTCGTCTTGCCTTTACTTTTGAAATGAGATTTTGGTGTTGTTGACGATCAGTCCGATGTATTGGATTTAGAATATAATACCTTTAAGTTTCATGTTTGATCAAAGATCGATAATAGGTTACCACTTAAGGTCCGATCTTCGAGCTAAGCTTTAGCTCGGAACTTTTGAGTCTGAACTAGGTAAGTTCTCGAGCAAGGTGTGTTTCGGCCTTTAATTTCTTTAAGTATTGGCCCTTAGGCTTTAAAATATCGGCCCTTAGGCACTTTTAGGTTGGCCCTTAGGCTTTTTAGGTTGGCCCATAGGCTCTAAAATATCGACCCTTAGGTTCTTTATATTGGCCCTTAGGCTCTAAAATATCGTCCCTTAGGCTCTTTAGATTGGCCCTTAGGCTCTTTTAAGTCGGCCCTTAGGCTCTTTAGGTTGGCCCTTAGGCTCTTTTAGGTTGGGCCAACTCGGCCTCTAAAATGGCTACAATTTTCCCTCTTTCTGGCTAAAGACTTAGCAAAATTTTTGTTATGCCTTGGCATGTATTTATATTTGTTCGATTTTTCAGCTATTCGATTGATTGGAACCTCGTTTGCAAGTCGATGTGCAATGATAATTGAGTACCTCTTAAGGATTTTTCAAAGGCTAATATTTTCGAAGCCTAAACATTTATTCGAGGGTTGATTTTATCGAAGCTCCTTTGCTTTTGCCGAGGGTAGCCTGATTTAACCGGTTTTTCGAAGTATTTGAAGGCCTTTAGTTTTATGGAGAAAGTCGGACATCTCCAAGCCGCCTTATTTTGGTCGTAGCCTTTTCATATGACCGCAGTCTTTTATATGGACGTAGCCTTTATTCCCCGAGTGTGATGGCCTTGGCCTTAACATCGATGGGATGCCTTTTTGAGGTCTTATAAGTTCGAGTATGCCTCATTGAGGTCTTATGAGTTCGAGTGTGCCTCTTCGAGGTCTTATATGTTTGAGTTTTTGATGACTCAATCTGTTGACTGTTGATGGTATCCCTTGAGTATTCGGGTGCATTTGAGGTTTTGACCCTTGAGCCGTTTAATTATAGAAATATAAATGTGAAAATAGTAAACTTCTTTGAGGCACAAAGTGCTTCGAAAAAATAACAGTGCTTCTTTGAATGGTTGACACAGGTGTACATGTTTTGCCTATTGGGGTCTTGACTGCTCTACATAGACACGGTTCATTTAACCGTTTGGCCCATTACATCATTTTTCTATCGAGGCCCTCTTTGGCTTGAATAATTTTCTTCGAGAATATAACCTCTAAGGGTGATGCCCCCCAGTATTCGAGGTTGATTAATTGAAAAGAAGCCTTGAATACTTGTTGAATTTCCCTTAGGTAGCATATAAATGTTTCCTCTTTAAAAACCTTGCCGGTAAAACCCATTTGGGATAAAACCCGATCTAAGGGAAAAAGAGTGCAACACATGCTTTAAAACCCAAGGTCATCGAGCTGAAGGGTGCTTCGATATCTCCAATCGAACATCTGTAAGGAGTTAGTATAAAATATAAATGAAAAAGGGGAGAAGGTCATACCTCAGCAATAATAACGTTGGAGCAATGATATATTTCAATTGTTTGGTAGTTGTTCGCCTTCCATTGTGCTGAGTTTGTAGGATCCTTTGCCTACGACTCCGAGGACAAGGTACGGTCCTTCCCAATTGGGACCTAGTTTCCCTTTTTGGGTCTCGAGTATTGAGGGTGACTTTACTTAGAACTAAGTCCCCGACTTAGAAGTAACGAAGGTTCGTCCTTCTGTTGTAGTACCTATCGATCCTTTGTTTTTGCGTGGCCATTCAAATTAATACGGCTTCACGTTTTTCATCTAGTAGCTCGAGGGAAGTGTTCATGGCCTCATTGTATGAGTCCTCGGTGGTATGCTGAAACCTGATGCTCGGTTCCCTGACCTCGATTGGGATCAGTGTTGCGGACCCGTATACCAAAGAAAATGGGGTTTCCCATGTGCTCGATTTTGACGTCGTCCGATATGCCCATAGCACCTCGGGCATTACTTCTCTCCATTTTCCCTTCACATCATCCAACTTTTTCTTCTTCAAGTTTTGAATGATGGTTTTGTTTGTGGACTCGACTTGGACGTTTTCACTTGGGTGATAGGGTGTTGATAGAATCCTTTTGATTTTATGGTCCTTGAGAAATTTCGCCACTTAGCTGCCGATGAACTGTTTCCCATTGTTGCATGTTATCTCCGCGGGTATCCTGAACCGGCATATGATGTGGTCCCATATGAAGTCGATGACCTCCTTTTCTCTTATTTTCTCGAAGGCCTGTGCTTCTATCCATTTTGAGAAGTAGTCAGTCATAAACAAAATAAATTTAGCTTTACCTGGTACGGTCGGTAGAGGGCCAATGATGTCCATCCCCCATTTTATGAATGGCCATGGGGATAGGACCGAATGGAGTTGTTCACTGGGTTGATGGATCATCGGTGCGAACCTTTGGCATTTGTCACACCTTCGAACGAACTCCTTTGTGTCTTTTTCCATGCTATCCCAATAATATCCTGCTCTGATCACCTTTCGAACTAATGAATTGGCACCGCAGTGATTCCCACAAGTGCCTTCGTGGATTTCTCGTAGTACGTAGTCAGTGTTCCCCTGTCCCAAGCACACTGCCAGTGGTCCGTCGAAGGTCCTTCTATATAATGTTCCATTTTGATCGAGTGAGAATCGAGCTGCTTTGGCTCGGAGGGCCCTCAATTATTTTGGGTCCGAGAGGAGCTTCCCATGCTTCAAGTATTCGACGTACTTATTCCTCCAATCCTAAGTTAGACTTGTTGAGTTTATTTCCGCAAGGCCTTCTTCGACCACTGACCTCGATAATTGGACGACAGTCCCCGGGACAATATCATCTTCTTCGACCAATGACCCCAGATTTGCAAGCGCATCGGCCTCGCTATTCTGTTCTCGAGGTACATGGAACAATGTCCACTCTTTGAAGCGATGCAGCATTACTTGAAGTTTGTCTAAGTATCTTTGCATTCGATCTTCTCGAACCTTGAAGCTCCCGTTTACTTGGTTTACTACCAAAAGATAGTCGCATTTTGCCTCGATGACCTCTTCTCCGAGGACCTTGTCTAGCTCGAGACCTGCAATCATGGCCTCATACTCGGCCTCATTGTTAGTCAATTTCGAAGTTTTTATAGATTGTCTAATGATGCTGACCGTGGGCGGTTTTAGAACTATGCGGAGCCCGGACCCTTTCACATTCGAGGCACCATCTGTGAAGAGGGTCCATACCCCCAATGATGTGCCCGTTTTTAGCAAGAGTTACTTTTATACTTCGGGCATGAGGGCAGGCGTAAAATCGGCCACGAAGTCTTCCAAGATTTGAGACTTGATAGTCGTTCGGGGTTGATATTCGATATCATACCATCCGAGTTCGATGACCCATTTGGCCAATTGGCCTGATAATTCGGGATTATGCAGAATGTTTTGAAGTGGATATGTAGTTAATACACATATAGGATGACATTGAAAATATGGTTTCAACTTCCTAGATACATTTATTAATGCAAGGGCTAATTTTTCTAAATGCGGATACCTAGTTTCAGCATCTACTAGGGTCCGACTTACATAATAGACATGAAATTGCGTACCTTGCTCTTCTCGAACCAACACTCAACTTACCGCCAACTCGGACACGGCTAAATACAAATATAATGTTTCATCCTCCTTCGGAGTATGAAGCAAGGGTGGGCTCGAGAGATACCGTTTTAATTCCTTCAAGTCTTGTTGACACTCTAGAGTGCATGCGAAGTTGTTCTACTTCTTGAGTAGGGAGAAGAAATGATGACTCCGATCTGATGAGCTCGAGATAAATCGGCCTAAAGCAGCTATCCGTCCGGTTAGTCGTTGCACGACTTTCACATTGTTTACGACGGTGATTTCCTCGATGGCTTTGATTTTATCGGGGTTGATCTCGATCCCTCTGTTCGACACCATGAAACCTAAGAACTTGCCCAAGCCGACTCCGAAATCGCACTTCTCAGGGTTGAGTTTCATGTTGTACCTTCTTAAGATATCGAACGTTGACTGCAAATAGGTCAAATTGTCCTCTACGCGCATGGACTTAACTAGCATGTCATCAATGTAAACTTCCATAGATTGGCATATTTGGTGTTCGAACATTTTATTGACTAAGCGTTGATATGTAGCTCCTGCATTTTTTAGCCCGAAGGGAATTACATTGTGCAATATGTACCATACTTCGTGATAAACAAAGTCTTTTCCTGGTCCTCCGGGTTCATTTGAATTTGATTGTACCCTAAGTAGGCATCAAGAAAAGTAAGGATCTTGTGGCTAGCCGTATCATCGATTAGACGGTCGATGTTGGGCAGTGGGATGGAATCTTTAGTGCATGCTTTGTTCAAATATTTATAGTCTACACATATTCTAAGTTTGTTTCCCTTTTTAGGGACTACCACTACGTTAGCTAGCCATTCGAGATATTTTACTTCTCTAACGGATCCTATTTTGAGAAGTTGGGTTACCTCGTCTTTGATGAATGCATGTTTTACCTCGGACTAAGGTCTCCTCTTTTTCTTCACCGGTTTAAATCTGGGATCGACACTTAGTCGATGGGTGGTTATCTCCGGTGGGATCCCTGTCATGTCTAAGTGGGACCAAGCAAATCAATCAATGTTATCGGTAAGGAATTGAATGAGTTTTTCCCTGAGTTTGGGAGTTAATCCCATTCCCAGTTATACTTTTTGTTCCGGCGGGTGCTTGATCAATACCACCTGCTCGAGCTCCTCGATCGGGGACTTTGTCGCATCTGACTCTTGGGGGGCGACAAAGTCTCGAGCGGTAAGGAAATCTTCTTCTTCATCCTCGATCACCTGATCCTCGATCATCTGTTCCTCAGGCTCAGCCAGGGACATGGGCTGTGATTGCTATTTGGCTACCTGTTTGTCCTTCATTTTTTCCGATATGTAGGGAGTCGGTACTGGTGCCGAGTCGTGTACTGCAAACATTTCCTTAGGTGTATGCTGCTCTCCATATATTGTTTTTATGCCATCCTTTGTTGGGAACTTTATTATTTGATGAAGGGTCGATCGCACTGCCCTCATGCTATGGATCCATGGCCTTCCAATCAAAGCATTGTACCTCATGTCACCTTTGATGACATGAAACTTGGTGTCTTGTATGGTTCTGGCCATGTTGACGGGGAGGATGATTTCCCCCTTCGTTGTTTCACTTGCCATGTTGAAGCCATTCAAGACTCGAGATGTTGGTATGATTTGGTCGAGCAGTCCGAGCTGATCCACGACCCTTGACCTGATTATATTGGCCGAACTACCTGGATCCACGAGAACACGTTTAACTTGAACTTTATTTAAAAGGATAGAAATTACCATTGCGTTGTTGTGAGGCTGAGATAAATCCTCGATGTCCTCCTCGCTGAATGTGAGAGTGTCATCGGGTATGTAGTCCCGAGTCCACTTCTCCTTTGTGATATATACTTTGGTATGCTTGAAAATGGGTCCCTGCGGGACGTCGACGTCGCCGATAATCATGTGAATGACATGTTGTGACTCTTTTGGTTCACTCTTCCTATTTACGTCTCTTTCTCGGAAGTGGTTCTTGGCACGGTCGCTGAGAAATTCTCGAAGGTGACCCTTGTTGAACAATCGGGCTACCTCATCTCTAAGCTGCTTGTGTCCTCGATCCTATGACCATGAGTGACATGATACTTTCACATTAAGGTTTGGTTCCTCTGAGAAGGATTTGTTTGTATGGGCTTGGGCAATCTGGTATCTCAGATCTTGCCAATGGCTTAGACAATGCCTGAGGCATCGATGCTGAAGTTGTATTCTGATAATCGGGGTGCCTCCACCGGTCCCGAGTGCCTATCAAACCCGGTCTTACTTATGAGTCCCCAGAAATTTTGACCTCGATCTGTTCTTCGATCGTTTCAAGGTATGTTGCACCTCAAAGTGTTCCTTCTGTCTTCGACGTATGGCTGATATCTTTCCTTGTTTGACCTTGGCTCTTTGTCTTCATCTCTCGACTCCTTTGCTAGTAGTCTACTCTGATAAACTGAGCCCGAGGGGGCTCCCAAATGGTCATCCTCGACCCTAATTTTTGACTGGTTACTGTTATTCACATCCGCCCAAGTCACGACGGGATACTCGATCAAGTTCTGCTTCAGCTGCCTCGAAGCTATCGAACTTCGTTTATTCAGCCCCTGAGTCAAGGCTTGTACGTCCCAATCATCGGAGACTGGTGGCAACTCCATTCGTTCCAACTGGAAACGGGATACAAATTCCCTCAGCATCTCGTTCTCCCTTTGCTTGATTTTGAATACATCTGACTTCCTTGTTGCAACCTTTATGGCGCCAGCATGTGCCTTTACAAATGAGTCTACCGACATGGTAAACGAATCGATAGAGTTCGGGGGCAGGTTATGGTACCACACCATGGCCCCCTTGGACAAGGTTTCCCCAAATTTCTTCAGTAGGACAGACTCGTTCTCATCGTCCTTCAAATCATTTGCTTTTATACCACAAGTATATGTGGTGATGTGCTCGTTGGGATCAGTGGTCCCGTTGTATTCTAGGATGTCTGGCATCCGAAACTTCTTCGAAATGGGCTTTGGAGCCGCACTCAGGGGGAATGGTTTTTGTACAAACTTCTTCGAATCCAGTCCCTTCAAAATCGGAGGTGCTCCCAGTATCTGGTCGAACCTTGAGTTGTAGATTTCCACTTTCTTATCATTATCCTCTATCTTTTTTTCTCCCGACTCGACGCTATTTTTATGAGCTCCTCGAGAATTCTCATGATGGTGGGATTAGTTCCCGACCCATTGTTGCTAGATCTCTCCGGTACTGGCTCAGCTCGATGAATAGTTTCTTCTCATTCACACTTAATATTTCTTGTGTATTTACTAGTATTGGAATAAATCACATATTTTTAGAACCAAAAATCAAATATAATTATTAATACTATTTTCGAGGTAAACAGTTTGGCGCCTACCGGGGGGCTAAAGAGAATAGTGATTATTTTAGTGCTAGTTTTCTGATAACACACGTTATTCTTCACACTTTTTCTTGTCAAATATTCTTTGATTTCAGGCTAAAAATGTCTAACACTGCAAATGCATATGAGCATGGAAACAACGACCTTGGATTCCCTGAAGAAAATAGTGCAACAGCTTCAGGGGCCGGTGTGCCACCACTTAACCCTGGGGTAGCACCAGCCCCTAACCCGGTCGACGTTGGTTCACGCATTGCTTTGAACGTTGACTTGGGCACTGATGTTGAAGGAAGCATACGTAGAGGGGACCATCCCGATGCCCAAAGGACTTAGGCTCGAGAAGAGAGAGAAGACAATCTACAAGTAATTTTTGAAATTTTGCAAGCACAATAGGTCGCCATCGCTCAGTTACAGAGCCAGCAAAAGACCCCGAGCATAGCAGGACCAGAAACCACTCATCGTGTTGAGCCAACCCCGGAGAGATCTAGCAACAATGGGTCGGGAACTGATCCCACCATAATGAGAATGCTCGAGGAGCTCACAAAGAGGGTCGAGTCGGGCGAAAAGAAGATAGTAGACAATGATAAGAAGGTAGAAACATACAACTCGAGAGTCGACCAGATACCGGGAGCACCTCCAGTTTTGAAAGGTCTAGATACAAAGAAGTTTGTACAAAAACCATTCCCCTCGAGTGCGGCCCCAAAGCCCATTCCGAAGAAGTTTCGGATGCCAGACATCCCAAAATACAACGGGACCACCGATCCCAACGAGCACATCACCACATACACTTGTGGTATAAAGGGGAATGATTTGAAGGACGACGAGATAGAGTTTGTTCTATTGAATAAATTTGGAGAAACATTGTCCAAGGGGGCCATGACGTGGTACCATAACCTGCCCCCGAACTCTATTGATTCGTTTGCCATGTTGGCAGACTCGTTCGTGAAGGCACATGTTGGTGCCATAAAGGTTGCTACAAGGAAGTCCGATGTATTCAAAATCAAGCAAAGGGAGAACGAGATGTTGAGGAAATTTGTATCTCGGTTCCAATTGGAACGAATGGAGTTACCACCCGTCTCTGATGACTGGGTTGTACAAGATTTTACTCAAGGGCTGAATGAACGGAGTTCGATAGCTTCGAGACAGTTGAAGCAGAACTTGATCGAGTATCCCGTCATGACTTGCGCGGATGTACATAACAGTTACCAGTCAAAAATTAGGGTCGAGGACGACCAGTTGGGAGCCCCCTCGGGCTCAGTTTATCCAAGCAGGATACTTGCAAAGGAATCAAGAAATGCAGACAGGGAGCCAAGGCTAAACAAGGAAAGATATCAGCCATAGATCGAAGATAGAAGGAACACTTCGAGGCGCAACATACCTCGAAATGATCGAAGAGCAGATCGAGGTCAGAATTCTCGGGGACTCATGAGTAAGACCGGGTTTGATAGGCACTCGGGACCGGTGGAGGCACCCCGATTATCAGAATACAACTTCAGCATCGATGCCTCAGACATCATATCATCCATTGGCAAGATTAGAGACACTAGATGGCCCAAGCCCATACAGCCCGATCCTTCTCAGAGGAACCCCAACTTAATGTGCAAGTATCATGGTACTCATGGTCATAGGACCGAGGATTGCAGGCATCTTAGAGAGGAGGTAGCCCGATTGTTCAACGAGGGGCAGGTTTGAGAATTTCTCAGCGACCGGGCCAAGAACCATTTCCGAGAAAGAGATGCAAACAAGAAAAATAAACCGGAAGAGCCCCAACATGTCATTCACATGATCATCAGTGGAGATGACGTCCCACAAGGTCCCATATTCAAATGTACCAAAGTATATATCACAAGAGAGAAACGGACTCGGGACTACATGCCCGAGGACACTCTCACATTCAGCGAGGAAGACATCGAGGCCTTATCTCAGCCTTACAATAATGCACCAGTAATTTCTATCCTTTTAAATAAAGTTCAAGTTAAACGAGTTCTCGTAGATCCAGGTAGTTCAGAAAATATAATCAGATCAAGGGGCGTGGAGCTGCTCGGGTTGCTCGACAAAATACTACCTGCCACTCGAGTCTTGAATGGATTCAACATGGCGAGTGAAACAACGAATGGAGAGATCATCCTCCCCGTAAACGTGGCTGGAACCATACAAGACACCAAATTCCATGTCACCGAATGTGACATGAGGTATAATGCTCTACTTGGAAGGCCATGGATCCATAGCACGAGGGCAGTGCCATCAACCCGTCATCAAATGATGATGTTCCCAACAAAGGATGGCATGAAAACAGCATACGAAGATAATCATGAAGCCAAAGACATGTTTGCAGGGCACGACTTGGCACTAGTATCGACACCATCCACATCAGAAAATTCGAAGGACAAACAGGTAGTCAAATAGCAATCACAACTCGTGTCCTCGGCTGAGCCCGAGGAACAGGTAATCGAGGATCAGGTGATCGAGGACGAAGAAGATTTCCTTACTCCTCGAGCCTTTGTCTCCCCTGAGGAGTCAGATGCGACGAAGTCCACTATCGAGGAGCTCGAGCAGGTAGTATCGTTCAAGCACCTGCCGCAACAAAAAGTATACCTGGGAACGAGATTGAAACCCGAACTCATGGAGAAACTCATTCATTTCCTTATTGATTAACATTTATTGCTTTGCTTGGTCCCACTTAGATATGACAAGGATTCCACCAGAGATAACCACCCATCGACTAAGTGTCAATCCCAGATTTAAACCGGTGAAGCAAAAGAGGAGACCTAAGTCCAAGGTAAAACATGCCTTCATCAAAGACGAGGTAACCAAACTTCTCAAAATAGGATCCATTAGGGAAGTAAAATATCCCGAATGGCTAGCTAACATAGTGGTAGTCCCTAAAAAGGGAAATAAACTTAATGTGTATAAACTACAAAGATTTGAACAAATCATTCCCTAAAGATTCCTTCCCACTTCCCAACATCGACCGTTGATCGATGTTACGGCTGGCCACAAGATCCTTACTTTTCTCAATGCCAACTCCGGGTACAGCCAAATTCAAATGAACCCGGAGGACCAGGAAAATTCTTCGTTTATCACGAAGCATGGTACATATTGCTATAATGTAATGCTCTTCGGGCTAAAAATGCAGGAGCTATATATCAAAGCTTAGTTAATAAAATGTTTGAGCATCAAATAGGCAAATCTATGGAAGTTTACATTGATGACATGCTAGTTAAGTCCCTGCGCGCAGAGGACCACTTGACCCATTGGCAGGCAATATTCGATATCTTAAGAAAGTACAACATGAGTCAACCCCGAGAAGTTCGCTTTTGGAGTCGGCTCGGGAAAGTTCTTAGGTTTCATGGTGTCGAATAGAGGGATCGAGATCAGCCCGGATAAAATCAAAGCCATCGAGGAAATCACCATCGTAAACAATGTGAAATTCGTTCAACGGCTTACCGAAAGGATAGCTGACCTAGGCCGGTTTATCTCAAGGTCTTCAGATCGGAGCCATTATTTCTTCTCCCTACCCAAGAAGAAAAACAACTTTGCATAGACTCCGGAGTGTCAACGAGCCTTGGAAGAATTAAAACGCTATCTCTCGAGCCCACTTTTGCTCCATAATCCAAAGGAGGATGAAACTCTATACTTGTATATTTAGCCGTGTCCGAGGTGGCGGTAAGTGGTGTGTTGGTTCGAGAAGAGCAAGGTACGCAATTTCCTGTCTATTATGTAAGTCGGACCCTAGGAGATGCTGAAACCAGTTATCCGCATTTATAAAAATTAGCTCTTGCATTTGTAAGTGCATCTAGGAAGTTGAAACCATATTTTCAATGTCATCCTATATGTATATTAACTACATATCCACTTCGAAATATCTTGCATAAGCCCGAATTATCGGGCCGATTGGACAAATGGTCCATCGAGCTTGAGGGGTATGATTTCGAATATCAACCTCGAACGGCTATCAAGTCTCAAATTCTGGCAGACTTCGTGGCTGATTTCACGCATGTCCTCGTGCCCAAAGTAGAAAAGGAACTCTTACTAAAAACGGGCACATCATGGGGGGTGTGGAACCTCTTTACAGACAGTGCCTCAAATGTGAAAGGGTCCGGGCTCGGTATAGTTCTAAAACCGCCTATGGGCATCATCATTATACAATCTATAAAAACTTCAAAATTAACTAACAATGAGGCCGAGTATGAGGCCATGATTGCAGGTCTCGAACTAGCCAAAGGTCTGGGTGCAGAGGTCGTCGAGGCAAAGTGTGACTCTCTTTTGGTAGTAAACCAAATAAATGAGAGCTTCGAGGTTCGAGAAGATAGAATGCAAAGATACTTAGACAAACTTCAAGTGACATTGCATCACTTCAAAGAGTGGACACTGGTCTATATACCTCGAGAATAGAATAGCAAGGCAGATGCTCTTGCGAATCTGGGGACATCGGTCGTAAAAGATGATATTGTCCGGGGAATGTCGTCTAATTATGGAAGTCAGTGGTCGAAGAAGGCCATGCGTAAATCAACTCGACAAGTCTAATATGGTGTTGGAGGAATAAGTACATCGACTAATTGAAGCACGGGAAGCTCCCCTCAGACCCAAAATAATCGAGGGCTCTTCGAGCCAAAGTAACTCGATTCTCACTCGATGAAAATGGAACATTATATAGAAGGACCTTCGACGGACCACTGGAAGTGTGCTTGGGACCGGGGGACAATGATTATGTACTACGAGAAATCCACGAAGACACTTGTGGGAATCACTCCGGTGCCAATTCCTTGGTTCAAAAGGTGATCAGAGCAGGATATTATTGGGACAGCATGTAAAAACACACAAAGGAGTTCATTCGAACGTGTGACAAATGCCAAAGATTCGCACCGATGATCCATCAGCTCGGTGAACAACTCCATTCGGTCTAATCCCCATGGCCATTCATGAAATGGAGGATGGACATCGTTGGCCCTCTACCAACGGTGCCAGGTAAAACTAAGTTTATTTTGTTTATGACTCACTACTTCTCGAAATGGGTAGAAGTGCAAGCCTTCGAGAAAATAAGAGAGAAAGAAGTCATTGACTTCATATGGGACCACATTATATGCCTGTTCTAGATACCCGCCAAGATAACATGCGACAATGGAAAATAATTCATCGGCAGCAGGTGACGAAATTCCTCGAGGACCATAAAATCAAAAGGATTCTATCGACATCCTATCACCCAAGTGCAAATGGACAAGACGAGTCCACAAATAAAACCATCATTCAAAACTTGAAGAAAAGGTTGGATGATACGAAGGGGAAATGAAGAGAAGTACTGCCCGAGGTGCTATGGGCATATCAGACGATGTCAAAGTTGAGCATACGGGAAACCCCGTTTTCTTTGGTATACGGGTCCGAGGCATTGATCTCAGTCGAGGTCGGGAACGGAGCGTAAGATTTCAACATACCACCGAGGACTAGAACAACGACGACATGAACACTTCCCTCGAGCTACTAGATGAAAAACGTGAAGCCGCATTAGTTCGAATGGCCTCCCAAAAAACAAAGGATCGAAAGGTACTATAACAGAAGAACGAACCTTCGTTGCTTCGGAGTCGGGGACTTAGTTCTAAGGAAAGTCACCCTCAATACTCGAGAACCAAATGAAGGGAATCTAGGCCCTAATTGGGAGGGATTGTACCATGTCCTCGGAGTCGTAGGCAAAGGATCTTACAAACTTAGCACAATGGAAGGTGAGCAACTACCAAACAATTGGAATATATAATTGCTTAAGCGTTATTATTGTTGAGGTATGACCTTATCCCATTTTTATTTATATTTTATACTAACTCCTTAAAGATGTTCGATTGGAGATATCGAAGCACCCTTCAGCTCGAAGACCTTGGGTTTTAAAGCATGTGTTGCACTCTTTTTTCCCTTAGATCGGGTTTTATCCTAAATGGGTTTTACCGGCAAGGTTTTTAACGAGGCAACACTTATATGCTACCTAAGGGAAATTCAACAAGTATTCAAGGCTTCTTTTCAATCAATAAACCTCGAATACTGGGGTGCATCACCCTCGGAGTTTATATTTTTGAAGAAAATAATTCAAGCCAAAGAGGGCCTCGATAGGAAAATGATGTAATGGGCCAAACGGTCAAATGAACCGTGTCCATGCAGAGCAGTCGATCCCCTAACAAGCAAAACATGTACACATGTATCAACCATTCAAAGAAGCACTGTTATTATATCGAAACACTTTGTACCTCAAAGAAGTCTACTATTTTCACATTTATATTTCTACAATGATACCTCAAGGGCCAAAACCTCAAATGCACCCGAATACTTGGGGACTGCCACCGATAGTCAACACATTGAGTCATCAAAAACTCGAATATATAAGACCTCGAAGAGGCACACTCGAACTCATAAGACCTCAATGAGGCATACTCGAACTTATAAGACCTCAAAAAGGCATCCCTTTTATATTAAAGTCAAGGCCATCACACTCGGGGACTAAAGGCTACAGCCATATAAAAGACTACGGTCATATGAAAAGGCTACAGCCAAAATAATGCGGCTCGAAGACGTACGACTTCCTCCATAAAATAAAGGCCTTCACATACTTCGAAAAAACAAAAGCAAAGGGGCTTCGATAAAATCAGCCCTCAAATAATGTGAAGGCTTCGAAAATATTAGCCTTCAAAAAACCTCAAGAGGTACTCGATTATTGTTGCACATTGACTTGCAAACGAGGTTCCAATCAGTCAAACCATCAAAAAATCGAACGAATATAATTACATGCCAAGGCATAACAAAATGTTTACTAGGTCTTTAGCCAGAAAGGGGAAAAATTGTATCCCTGTAGAGGCCGAATTGGCCCAACCTAAAAGAGCCTAAGGTACAACTTAAAAGAGCCTAAGAGCCAACCTAAATAGCCTAAGGGTAGAAAAGGGCCGATATTTAAAGCCTAAGGGACAATATTTAAAGAGCTTAAAGGCTGAAGCATACCATACTCGAGACCTTATTTAGCTCGGACTCAAAGGTCCCTTTACCCCAAACTAATGCCAAGCCAATCTAAAAACTCAGCTTGAAAATCGAACCTTAAGGGGTAACCTATTAACGATTATTGATCAAGACACAAAACCTGAGGGTTTACTATACCCCGAATTTGAACCAATGCTCAAAGGTTATAACATCGAAAATCAAGCAAACGTTGAAGAAAAACAATCAAGGAAATCCTCTTGTTCTTTATATATATACAAAAGGTACCACACAGGAGTTTTACGACACAAATTGTTACAAAAGATAGAAAAAATTCTACCTACACCAGGGGGCATCCCCCCCCCCCCCCCCCCCCCTTCGAGCCATCAACTTTCCCCGGATCCGTAACCCTCTCGAGACCAGCCTCTTCCCCGTGGGCAGCCTCTTCGTCAACCCCTTCGGGACCAACCTTTTCCTCGGGGATAGCCTCTTCGTGAGCCTCCTCATCATCATCTTTGATGTCATCATCATCGCAGGAAAGGACAAATTTGGCATCAGCCTCATCTACCTTTGCTTGCTCTATCTCCTCAGAGAGATCGAAGCCCTTAGCATGGACCTCCTCGAGGGTCTCCCTCTAGGATTGGCAACGGGCATAATCATTGCTTCTTTTCTCCCGATCGGCAGCCCCCTTCAACTCCATCTGAGCATCGGCAGTATCCTTCAAATAAATGGCCACCGTCCTATAGGCCTAAGTTTGTATTTCTCTAGCTTCGGCCCCGACCTCCACAACTTCGAGCCTCGAGCTCGGCTATTTTGCTAGCCTGAACCAAGTTTCTCTCTTGAGCATTTCGAAGTTGAATCTCGGGGGCTGATACTTTTTCCAGTGCATCATTTTTAGCCGCAGCAAGAGTGTCCATCTTTGTCTTCCATTTATTGCACTCGGAGTTGACCTGATAGACCTCACCATGAAGACGCTCCAGCATCTCTACCTTTTGCTGCAGCTGAGACATTGAAGTATTAGACTCCGAAGACGGGGGAGGGAGCCCGTATTTTTTCAGAACAAAGGTTACCTACTTCTCTAGCTTGTCCTCGTACTCACGAGCTCTGGTCAACTCCGATCGAAGATGCTTCAGTTCTTTCTCCTTCTTGTCACAGAGAAGCCTGAGGGTTTTCTCCTAATTCGAAGATATACGCAACTCGGCCTCACAATGACATAGTTCGGTCTTAAATTTGTCGAAGGCCTACTGAAAAGAAGGATCGATAAGACAAAAGAAGAAAGTATGACATTGGAAAAATTGTAGTGCCACTAAAAACATACAATTGAGAAAAGACGTTGAGCCTCCTCCAAAATTGAGCTTGCATCCGCTGGTTCGGCCTAATAGACCCTAGTAAAGCAACTCTGGAAGGGGTCATTTTTACTCGGGACTCTGCCTAGATCGGGTGTCTCCAGGTTCTGAGCGTCCTTAATGACATCCTCGGAGAAGGCATGAAATGACGGGGAATGACCCGCTATCACGGCCTCGGGGAGATCACCCTAGGCGATCTGTTCAAGAAAAGAAGCTTTGAAGCTCGCTCCCTTTGCAGTGTTTCCCAAAGTTTGGGAAGCAGTCACCACCTCAGGTGCTAAAGAACCTTCATCCCTTTTTTCTTTTGAAGTTCCTTCTTCGAGGCTAGGGGCCTCGGTCCCGACAGACTTGATAGCCTCGGAAGATTTTCTGGTTCGAGCCACTAGAGTCGAGCCCTCCACCTCCTCGTCCTGATCCTCCATATACTGGTGGAACGAGTCAGTATCCACCTTGATTACGACGCTCTTCTTGCGTCCCCCAGCTAGCTCTGCTTTGCTTTGGGTGTCCTCGCTCTTCGAGGACTTTTTTCTCTTGTTGTCCTTCTTTAGCTTTGAAGCCGAAGGTCCTGCTTCCTCCTCGAGACGGGGCAGCCTCATCTCGGAGAACTCACTAATACCTACAACAGAGGAATTAGGTCACGTGAAGAAATGTACTCTTGATAAGGAAAGGAATATATAACACATACCGTGGTGTTTCGCTTCCCATTTGTCCTTCGCCAAGTCCCGACACTTGTGTTTGTTGTATGGTGAAGTAGCAGCTAGTTTGCGAATCCAGTCCTCGAGGTCGAGGACCGCATTGGGCATCCACGAAACTGTTGTGGAAAAGGGAAAGGAATAATTATGCGAATTTTGGCAAAAATGATGAACTAAAGCAAAGAATTCCACTCACGTTCGAAGTTCCATTCCTCGGGGTATGGCAGAAACTCCGTGGGAATAACATCGACGGTCCTCACCCGGATGAACCGGCTCATCAACCTCGATACTTGTCATCTTCATTACTGGCAAAGAAGGACTTGGTCGTTCGGCTTTGGAGTTTGACCAAACCTCGAAAATGTTGAGGTCGATATAATCGGATGAGGTGGCTGAGGGTGAACTCGAGCCCGGCCTTTTCGATAAAAAACCTCATCATCATTACGATCTGCCGAAAGGACGGGTGAATCTGGCCCAGGGTGACTTGATATCTTCGGCAAAATTCAAGCACGAGCGGGTCGAGGAGCCAACGTAAAGGGGTATGTATACACACTTAGGAACCCCTCTACGTAAGTTGTGATGTACTCCTCACGAGAAGGTATTTGCAAAACAAACTTCTCCTCCCATTTACACTCTCTCCTAACAACATCGAGGTGTTTTTTCTCAATTAACCTTATGTACCTCGATGCGTGTTCTGGACCGCCGGGGACGTCGGGAGGATTCTCGACTATAAATTCCTTTTTTAAGGAAAAATTGCTCGATACGATCTCGTGTAGTGCCGGCGGTTTATCGCTGGCTGGACGGGAATTAGAAGTGGAGGTTCCTTCTTTCTGAGGAACAGACTTGGAAGTCTTAGCCATCGGTTCTTTAGAAGAAGAAGGAAGAAGTGAATTAGCCGGCGTGGTTTGTGAGACAATACGGCGGAGGAATCGGTGGTGGAATAGAAACTTAGGGAGGAAAAGAGGCGCCGCAAAATATAAAAGTTCTTAATGAAAAGTGAAAATGAGTATATATATAGAAAGGCGGCGACTATTCATTTACATTGATGGCCGACCGGCTCTGGCATGCACTTAATGCTTTTGGGGAAGAGAACCGACAGGATGCTTCAGTCATTTCAACGCTTACATCATAGGAATGATGTCATCATCAAGGACTTCGGGAATTCAAGTCGTTTCTTATCATTTCATTATAAGAAACGCGGGGATGTGCGCACCTCGGGAAGCAAATCGAGGGCTTGGTACGATCTACCTCGAGGCAGTGCAATTTCGATAACACTCAAGAAAGAAAGGGAATTTCTCAAGGGTATATAGGTCAAGGCGTAAATCTCAGGATTGGTTCGTACAAATCCGTACTAGACGGTTATACAACTTTACCAATAGGATTTTTTACTGTAAATAGAAAGGTATTTTCCCTCCTATATAAAGGGGACTCCAATCATATGTAAACATCATCATTCACTGCCATAGAACATTCTACTCTGCTTTTCTAGTTTACTATGCTCTACAATTATTCTTCAGCTTTATTTCTCTTACTTTATTGCTCTTAACTCACCTCGAGACTCCCGAGGCTATCGAGCTCGAGGTCCTTATTCCTTTGACAACACCGGTTTGGTTCATCATTTTTTCTCATTTACATTTTATATTTCTTGTCTATTTACTAGTATTGGAATAAATCACATATTTTTAGAACCATAAATAAAATATAATTGTTACTATTATTTTCGAGGTAAACACCTGAGCATACCTGAAGACTAAACTAATTAAAAATATCCATGTTCATTAGATGAAATTGAATACCTCAATTTATATGTAATACTCTTTCAGATTAAATCAAACCTTGTCGGACTTCACATTCATGGCACAAATGAGTACTTTGAAACCCTCCAACCAAGAACCTGTGAGTTATAATTGATAATTTTCATCAAATGAAGAACTTGAAGACTTGATAAAAAAAATATTTCAATACAATGTAACCAGGAAAAAAATCAATCAAAAACAATACTCAGTTATGTAATTCAAAGAAATAGATTTGAATTTTTCATCAATTATATTATAGTTACATAGGATTATGAGACTAAAATTACTAACAAAACAAATAAATAAACCAAGCAAAAAGAAAGATTATAATCACAACCAAAACAAAAGGCAAAACAAAGTACAAAAGAAACCACAACTAACCAAACCTATCAGACTTGAGTGAAAAGAGTGTTTTGATCATTAAAATATATTATACTTAAATACAAGTTTAGTGGTGATCAAATTACAAAATAGTTTTCCTTTTCAACGTGATCTTTTATGGTAAGTATAAAAGGTAAAATCTTAATTAATTGATTTTAAAGCTTTAAATATTAGTACTTTTTACATAGTTCAAATAAGGAAAAATATATTACATAAAATTTTAGTTGATTTAAAGTACTAAATATTAGGTTATAATTAAATGACTATTTTGTCCAATATATACTCTATTTTAAAAAAATAAAAAAGACGAACGACATTTCGCTAAAGAATTTTATGCTTTTAATATAATATATAGAAATATAGATAATCTTTCAAAACTCAAAGTCTTTCAAGAACCAAACTTCTCAAAAATTAAACCAAATTCAAATACTGAAATATATTTTTCTTACCAATGCAACCATCGCATTCAAATGTATAGCCAAGAAGAAAACATATACTTATGCCACTTTCTACTTTTTGAAAAAAAATCTGGCATTTTCTATATACCCCACACACACAAAACAACTCAAGACTTCATTGGTCTTGATTATCCAAGATTTGTGTGTCACCCTACACAAATTTTCCATCGATAAAACACGAGAGATGTTGAGTATATAAGTTGACAAACTTTAGATCTTAGTGATACGTTTTAAATTTATGCGGGTCTAGGTTCAAAGCGGATAATACCATTAGTAGACTGGGCTGACAAAAGATGGTACAGAGTCACTTCGCGTGCAACCTTGAACAATGGTGGAGCAAACCTCAACGAGGACGCAGAGTCCCTAAGGGGTGTATGTGATATCCTAGGCGAATCCCACATCGACAAAACACGGGAGAGATGTTGGATATATAAGTTAACAAGCCTTAGAGCCAGTTTGGATGGGCTTGTTGTAAGTGACTTTTAAGCCAAAAGCCATAAGTTAGGAATTCTAGCTTTTGGCTTTTCGCTTATTTTTGTCATTTTAGCTTAAAAACAAGTGCTTAAAAGCATTTTTTTACCTTATTCAAACATTACAAAATGGCTTAAAAGCATTTAAAATAAGTCAATCTAAACGGGCACTTAGACCCTAGTGGCGCATTTTAAACTTATGCGAGCCTAGGTCCAAAACAGACCATATCACAAATGGACTGAGCTGTTACAATTTGTCGCTTTCATAACTGCTTTTTGACAAACCATAAATTAATAATTTTTCATAACCAATTCCCTTTTGGTTGCATTATGCCACTTTTCGTTATATGATATGATAGAAATATTAAAGTGCTTCCGAGGATCATGGTCCACAAAAGTTCACTGTTGGAAATTGACTTTTGTTCTTTTTAGCTTTGTTTTAACAGGCGCAAAAATATTCACCGTATCTAACTACAAATAGTTAATTTTAAAAAAACAATAATAGCATATTTTTATTCTAAATAAATTTAGACTTATCATCAAGAAAATAGCACGAGCAAACATATTTTATATTCAGCAGCTTAAATTGTGAAAGAAAAACTACACAGTATAGCCGCTCTAAATAATAATTATCGATTTTTTTTTTTGTATATTTATAGCGAATGTAATTATTTTTGGCTGACTGGCCAAATATTTAACGTGCCCAATCGCAAATCTATCTATAATTAAAATTAGTTAGACTTGATAACATGTAAAAGTAGAATAACAATATGACATGGCAAGTCAAAGTAGGTAAGAAAAAGAAAAAAGTTATTAGTAGTTTAGTATTAGTACTATTATTATTATTCATTTCGGACTTTTTTATTAAAAACCTCACAAGCTCTTGGAGAAGAAGAAGAGGTCGAAAACAAAAGATAATTTCCTAAAGTCAACAAAGCATACCTAATCTCAATTAATTAAGTACAAATTAAATTAGCAAGAGCTTAGTAGTTCAAATAAATTTAAAAGTAGTTAGCAAAGACAGATTCAAGATTTAAGCATTACGAATTTAACTTTTACATAACTATCAATACTAAATTTATTGTACTTTTAATATTATGGTTTCAGAATACTACAGGTGTTGCGACAACCTTTATCAAGTTCGAATGATTGTCGACCACCAGATCTGAGCCCACTCTGGCCTCGTGGGGCGGGACCCCTGTGGGTTTTCCTCGGGGGAAGGCTCCCCCTAACCCCTGTGAGTCCCGTTCTGCCCTGCCTTGAACTAGAACTCGAGTCGGGTCGGGTCTCGATTTGGAAAGATGAAGTGCCCAAAAGTCTAAATAGGGGTAATAAATTCCCCATTTCATTGGAGGCGGAGCTCGACGCTGAAGCGTTAAATGTGCTTCTATTTAGCAAATAGAGTTTGACTGAGATAAAATAGAATCAAAAAGGAGCTCTGGCCCGCAACGAAATTAAAATAAAATAGTTGGAATATTTGTTAAATTTTCAGGGGCAGATGTACGTAGAATGAAGTGGTGTCACGTGACACCGTTTTGTCGAAATATTTAATGAAATGTATGTATTAAAACTATACGGATGCAATAAGGTAAAGAAAATGACACCACTTAGATGCATATTGTAACTTGACATGCTGATTAAATTCCTAGTTTTTTCCCCGGGAGGTTAGAGGTTCAAACCAAAACTAGATCATATTTTTGTCAAATATTTGAGAGAGCTTCTATTATTAAAAATTGTGGTTTGGCCTAATTGAACTCGCGATCTCTTCTAACTCAATAAAACACATTGACTAAGACTATTTCTTGTCATATAATGTGATAATTAATGTTTTTTGTTCCCTGTTCTTCTCTAAATATTGACACTGCTTGCGAAATATTAGTATAATTGCATTTTATTATTAAAATAAAATTCTCATAACTCCCACTACTCCATGATGTAGAAAATGGCTATAACTCCTATAACTCTCACTACTGTAGAAAATGACCATAACACTTTTGTAACTCTTCTTCCATGTTCTACAACTAATTATCCCATATTCTGCATGATGTCATAACTTATTACCCACTTTTTTTCAATTTAATTCAAGGAATAATTCCTACACCTATAAATAGGAGTCTTTCTTCCATATCGTTGTGTGAAAAATAATTGTAGAGTTTTTCAATAAAGTGAGGTTAAAGTTGTGAAAAAGGAAAGCAGAGAGTTTTACTTTTGTTGAAGGAAGGTGTTCATTTTGGTGGAGCTTTGGACTCAACAACTTGTCAGTTTTGTTCGAGTCATATGACTTGATTGGGCTGTTGTATTATGGGGGAGACAAATCGAGAGGATACTGCTGGACCAGTGAAAATTTTGCTGCAGTGAGCTTGAATCTCCTTAAAGAGAGCGAGATATTCGCGCCTCAGCCTGAAAATATTTTATTTTTTTCAACTGTAATTGTATTTTCACCAACACGAAAAATCATGCATACGCCCATGCACATATATACTTATGTTCAATATTAAAATATTAAGTTTAGTTGAATACGCGACTAATAAGCTACATTGTTTTATTCCCGCTTTAAATGCTAAACTACGAAATAATAGTTATAGATTTGGCTCTTCGTGGAGTAGTTAGTATTAGCTCATTCATTCTTTATTAGGTGGAAGTTGGAACTTTATTATATTTTTTAATTTAATGACAAGTGAAGTATTATTATAAAGTACCACCTTTCTTTTGCTCTAATATCACCTTCAGTTTGTTACGGCTTTCTGATTAATTGTCTATAAAGTCAAAAAAGAAAAGCTGTGAACTAATTATTAAGCATGAGTTTTTTTTTTTTTTTTTTGATATTCTAGAAAAATCTCTGTTAGCTTTGAAAATCTAGGTTGGATTAATTTTCTTTCTACTGGATTACGATTTAATATTTGAATATATCTTTTAATTTAGACACCATTGTATCAATAATTTTTTAATTATATTTTTCTTACAATAATTTTTGAACTGTGTTGATTTACGTGTGATGCAGAACTTTTGATAAATAGCACATGGAAACCGCTTTCCCTCATGAATCCAAAGGCGGGAGAAGAGCTCATTCTTCCATTTTGAGATGTTTAAATTCGTAAAATCATACTAATAAAGTTTATTTATTATTCAGGAATTATTGTATTAATCAGCACTAACAACCAACTTCAGAACTTACCTGATAAAAATTAAGAGCGCTATCTAAAAAGTAGAAAGATTACGACTTAAAAGTTGTTGCTTGTTGCTTGTTATCTATTTTATTTTATTATCTTATTACGTTAGTGTCCAGAATAACTTGCATGCATTATATTATTTGTTATCTATTTTACGAACGTAGACTATTATGTAAAGTGATGTTTAAACGATTAAGCTGCAACTCAGATTTAAGAACATATTATTTTGTATGGATTTATAAGTTAAGATTACAAAATCAATCTAAGAACATATTATTATTTATTGATTTGTAAGTTAAGATTAAGAAATCATCATTAGCTATGGCTTTTTAAAAGTTGAAAACAATTTATAGATTTTCTCATTATTTAAGGATATTTTCATTTAAGTCGTGTGATGCAGACACGACCAAAAAAAGACTAAAAAGTCGTCAAATTACACAAAAAAACGTTAAAAACGAACAAAAGAAATAACTCCACTTTGTCCCAGCCAGTTCGTTCTTGATATTCAATAACAATGGAGTTGTTAACCCCTTCTCCTCCTCCACTTACTCCTTCTTCAAATTCCCTTTCTGGGTTTTCTTCTATGGCCACTTATCGACGTGGGTTTTACAGAACTAGCCAAATCATCACTCCTCAAACGAGAGAAATTGTACAAGAACAAAATGAACCTAAACTGTATATAGCAGTTGGAAAATCTGTGAATAAAAATGCTGCTTTGGTTCAATGGGCTTGTAAAACATTTGGGAACTCAGAAATTTGTATTTTTCATGTTCTTGAACCTTCTCTTTATATACCCACTTTATGTAAGTTTCTGTTCATATATAAATTTATCATCTTTTGCTAAAATGTTGTTATATAAGTTGATAAAGTTTTGATCTTTTAGGTTGCATTTGTTACAAAGAAAAAATGTTTATAATTTCTATGGAAAATGTTATAGCTTAAAAGATTGTTTTTTTTTTTTTTGGATCATTTCTAGTGTTTTCTAGGGTATACAAGTTGATGATATATCATGTAATTCATGTTCTTTTAGAAAAAAATTAATCAGTAAAATGATAATTGTTGGTCTTTAAGAATGTTTCTGGATTATAATCCATCTACTTTTACTAAAATGTTGTTCAATAAATTGATAAAGGTTTGGTCTGTAAGGAATGTTTGATTACCTTAAAAGGGCAGCCCGAACGCATGGAGATAACTTTACCGTTGCTCCAATGCTACCCTTCGAATGTTTGATTACCTTGAATTATGAAATTGTTTATGTCCAGGAACATATTTTCTACTAAAAAGGAGTGAGCAAACATTTCCTTTATAACTATCCTAATTTTGAGTCCATATCATTTGCTTCAGTCAACATTAGTCACTGTTTTAAATACCTATAAATATCACAAAAAATATATCCTTGTACCGAATATTTTTCCTTGTACAATTACCACATGTCATCTATTTTGGTAAACCTTAATGTAGAAAATGATGTAGTTTATGATTTCTTGGAGTATGATAAACGTTTTCCTTCCCGCCAAATGCACACTTGAAAACATTTTCCACATACTAAAGACATTTTAATTCAGAGTAGAATGATTCTTTCTACATATATTCATGTGTAATTGTCCATACTTGTAATTTTTATGCAGTAGGAAGATTGCCGGCTACTCAAGCTAATGCGGAAGTGGTATCTGCATTTCGAAATGCAGAGAGAGAAGAGGCGAGGAAACTTCTATCTCGTTATTTGAGCGTATGCTGCAAAGCAAAGGTATAGTGTCTGATTGGTGTGGAGTGGTGTGGACTGTTATTACGATGTCTGAAATGTCATTTTGTACGTTATATATCGCTCTTCCACTGTTTCCTTCTCAAAGTGTAGAATGATTGTTCTGTCTAGGTCGTGCGGTATTACTTTGCTTATCTAATTTGTTTTGAAAGTGCGGTCTATTCTCACAAAAGGTCATTTTATTACTTGCAATTGTCGTTGATGAACTCAAATTAAGGGCATCTGCAACATTTTCTACTGAACTTAATTCAGTAATGTTATCTTAGTGGACATACTTATTTTGCTGTGATTTGCATAGAACTGTTAGACTCTTACAGAGGCAAGTGTCTGAATGCGACATCTCTAAACACGTCTGAGTACGATGAACTAGATTGGACCATTTCCTTTTATGATTCTTATGTTGTATTAATGGTCATCGAGGTCACTTAAAAACTTCATATCTTAAATGGTAAGAATTCTTATCCTATATCATTAAAAGCTGCTAGAGGATTTTGTACATTTTGTTTCAAAATGACTTCTGAGCCAGATGTCGACAACTCATTTGTGTTCAAAAACTTTGGGCTGGGGTTATTTCAGGGCTCAGGTTCAGGTCTGGATTGTGTATTTGTGAGATTTTCGTTGAGAAATTTTACTTAATAGAATGGTTGTGTCGGTTGCTCAAATTGGGACCACAATCAGTTATCTTAACTTTAACTAGTTGTCTTTATGCATCATTACAATCTTTTCCACAAGCATTAACTCAAATTTGCCGATTAATGTTGAGGATGAGCAAAATATTAAAACAGCATTCCCGAGAGGATACGTTTCCGTGCTTTCTGCCGAAAATTCTGGCTCTTATGGCACTATATGAATACCATCTTTGAGTCCTTCTTCTTATTGTCCAGTCCCCCCTACCCCCCCTCCCTCGGGTTCATGTGAACTTTGGAATTTCCGTCCTTCTATCTTAGTGAATGTCACCTTTAACAAAAATGAAATCAGTTCAATGTATTTGCCTGCCCCTCTTCACCAAAATTCCTTCTCCATCCTAACTTTTACTATCCCTTTAGTAATTATAGAAGCTTAAGCACCATTGTAAATTTTCACCATATTCCGTCGAGGTATCGATCACAACTGTGTCACATCTTTACCCTGATTTGAATTTTCAATCATGACGAAGTATTGATGGACTAACGGGAAAGCTATCAATAGAGAAAGGTTCATTCATGAATGCTCTTTGGCTTTTCTCTCCTCTTTTACTTTTTTTCCTTCTGAAGAACGCATGTCGAATTTTCAATTAAAAAACACTGAATGTGGGTATAAAAATGAACAGACTTATGGGTGAAAAATATCGAACAATTTAGAGAAATTAAGATAGAAATAGTTTTTCTACTGATCAGAAAAGAAGAAAAAAAGAGAAATAAATTTTCGTCTGATGATAGGAATTATACCATATGTCTGGATCAGAGGATGTGCTGAACGAAAAGAAAGGCAATTCTAACAAATTTATTCTCTTTATTTGGATGTCAAAGAAAATCCTGAGGAAGTGAAAGCATCAGTAAAAAGTGATGCAGTTGTGAGAAATTCCTATTCGAAGAAAAGAGGTGAGGATATGAGAAGAGTTGAAAATTGTTGGGCTCCTGGCTCTCGACTGTCCATCTCAAGCACCTCATGTCTGGATGTTTGTCTCTCCAAATAGCTCCCCATATTTTCTTTGTGACTTTGGTGTCCAGGCCAACTTGTGTGTTTCTCAACCATTTTACCCGGTACATGCTACCTCCCACCAGTGCAGGTACAGGGTAACTATGCAGATAGGAATCACCTAATATTTTTTTTGGCTTCGCTAGGATTTGAATCTGAGACCTCATGATTCTCCACCACTTCATCGATCACTAGGCTACACCCTTGGATGCTCCGGATCGCTCCCCTCTTCTCTAAGTATTCTCCATTTGCTGTCTCTCCACCCTCCTATCTCTTTAAAAGTCAATTCCTTTTATTCTTCCGCTCTCCTCGCGCATTATTTAAGCTATCAATGCGTGGAAAAGAGTCAACTCGACAAAAGCATTGATTCATTCCACGTCACTACTTGAAAGCCTGAATTGGTTAAACACCAAAACATATTCTCTTCTTTTCTTCTTTTTAATGTCTTCTGTTACATCCAAAACAAAGAATAGAAGTCCCTAATATGAAATTATTTTTCCAATACTTTCATCCTTGCTACACTTTAACCAATGTTTGTCTTATAGCTTTGTTAGTCTCTGTTGTGATGGTATGTCCCTAGATTTGACATTCTATTGCTGCTATACTACATTCAGAAACATGTCTAGATATCTGTTACCTCTGTGACACTAGTATTTAACAATATCATGATCTATGTACTGTAAAATCCCGCTTTTCATTTCAAAATTAGTGATGCATATGTAATGCCAATGATTTGAGTATTTACCTTGTATCATGCTACCTATGCAGTCACTTATCTAAGAAATCATTAATCTTTTCAGGTTAAAGCAAGTGTCGCTATAGTGGAAGCACATTTTGTCCTTAAAGGAATTCTTGATTTTGTCAACAAACATAACATCAGGAAGCTTATAATTGGGGCTATACCAGAGTAGGTCTTCAGCTTTTCTTTATTTAATTTACTTTCAAGTGCGAGTAAACTGTTTGAACTGCTGTAGATTATGATTGCACTTGTGAATCCTGGATTATGTTATATGATTCAATTTTTGACAAATTTTGAGGAGTTTTGTCTTTTTGAAAAAGACTTCTGGACACTAATATATCTCAATTCACGTGGTTGTATTTGTGTGCCTAGGATCTGAGTGAAAAGTTGTAAATTTTTTTGGTAAACTTGATATCATTTTTCCTGAGTGACCCAGTTACCGAAAGAAAATAAATTCTTTTTTATTTATAAAAATATGGCAGTGTCCGGGCCTGGACGCCTGGTTGCGTGCATCCAACTAATCCACTGGGTACCTCTACCTCCTATTTTTATATGTATTGTACTGGGTGACTTCGTCCAATGAGAACAGATCACGTACTAAGATTTCTCACAGAAAGCACTTAGGCTGGTCATTTTTTTCACTGTTGGAGAAATGAGAATAGAGGTCAAATTAAGAGATTTAGAAATCTGGAGAGGTTGTCTTTGCCTGTAGAACTGGGGAATTTCACGATAGAAGCTATATCCAAAAAAAAATGCTTCAACTGTTTTATAACAATGACGACGATAACATCGCTTCAACCCTGAACTAGTAGGGTCGGAATCTTCGATTTCCATCTGCTCAATTTGGGACCTCTTCAAGTTCATTCCAACACATAACAATCTGTCTTTTAGGACACATCAATTGTTTTAATTTAAGGTTCTTTCAATCTGTCTTCTTTCTAAACTAACATACAAATCTTTAAACAAACATGAAAAAATTCTTGCTAAAGACTGTACTTTAACATGAAAGAGCCTTATCCCATCTAGTTGGTATCGTCTGTGGATCTTTTCTTTCAACTTTTCTTTTTGCTTCACCTGTATTTACTGGAATAGAATGTATATCAGTTTCTGCAGTTCACATCGTTCTGAAATTTCATCATATGGATCTTGTCTATTGTACCCGAGCTTACCCTTCATATACAGTTGTGTGAAGGTCAAGAAAAGCTCCCAGAAAGCAAGTTATGCTGCTGCATATTCCCCTTCATTCTGTGAAATATTCTTTGTCTACAAAGGGAAACTAGTCTGGACTAGACAGCCTCCTGATTGCTCAAGCTTCATTGGACCTATTTCTGCTAATACTCGAGCAGTGGTAGCTGATGCATGCGGTTTAAGATCTCTGTCTCTAAAGTCTTGCAAGAGAGAGGTTATTCTCTCCCCAGAACGTGCTCGGTCAAGCTCGTCTAGGGACCTACTGTCATCTGGAATCAAAAGTTTAATATTTGAGGAAGGAATTTCATCAGACACTGGTTTATGGCCCAAGAACTTTTCTTCTACTAGCAGAAGTAACCCAAACATTTTCCCTAGTGTATCTATTTCAACAAGCCCTATCACTGATAGCAGTTGTGCTTCTTCTGCTGAACAAATGGAGTCCCCCGATGTCGAGATGGAAAGTTTATACAAACAGCTTGAAGAAGCCAGCATAGAATATGAAACATCAAGGAACATAGCTATTGCAGAGATGCTTAAGCGCAAAAAACTGGAAGCTGAAGCTGTGGAAGCCATGAGAAAGGTAACCGCTAGTCTTTGTATTCCAATAGAGGAGCTCTTATTCTTATTGCTCTGGAGATCATTGAATTACTTAATCTTTTGAGGAAGAACAATATAGATGCATGATAAAATTTGGTTGCTGCTATGTATCACAAACATGCTACCTATAGAGGGCTATGAAGCTAAATTACAGTTATTAGCTTTTCTCATATTCTGGCTTCACATTCACTTGGGGACCAAAGTGATCATGTCTAATTTGCCCATAGACCCACTATGGGCTTACCCAAGCTTAAAATTTTTGAAGTTGCATTCTGTCCTTTACTGCATCACTTATAGAACTATTATGCTCTACGTTTGCGACCAAGTAACTTGCTACTGCATGTACATTTGTATTATAAGAGTAGTCATTCCTAGAGCCAGCATGTAATTCTATGTAGAGCACAAAGTACCTGTGTAAAAGGAATTGTATGTGGATAGTAATGTCATTTCTCCTTTTTGTAACATCTATAATGGACTGAAAGCACTTCTTGGGATGCTAATGTCAGAATGTTTGCTTTATTATAGGTAAAAGCATTTGAATCTGCTCATGCGCATGAAGTTAAACTGAGGAAGGAAGCTGAGGATGCTTTGGAAAATATATTGCTGGAAAAAGAAAAGCTCTCGAAGGAGAGAGAGGAGAAAACTAGTGAGCTGCGCAAGGCCATGAGAAATATAGCCCTCCTAGATGGTCGTACACAGGAAGCCAATCAGCGGTGTGAAGAGATTGCTGGAGAATTGACGTTAATCCATTCCTCCATAGCAACTCTCCGGCAGGAGAAGCGCAAACTTCTGCAGCAAAATACTGAAGCCATGAACTGGATTAATCGGTGGAAGAATCGCAGAAAAGATGGAGGAGTAAGTGCAAGTAGCGAGTGCTCTGCATCACCTGAGTTGTTGGAATTTTCACTGTCGGATTTGCAGACAGCAACATGCAACTTTTCTGAGAGCTTCAGGATTGGTCAAGGAGGATATGCTGACGTGTTCAAAGGAGAACTGGCAGATAAAACAGTTGTTATTAAGCAATTGCATCCACATAATATGCAACAGCAGTCACAGTTTTTTGAACAGGTAAAAAATCTCCTTTATATTCACAAACAGCATTTAGATAGGATCTGGAGTTCCACTCTAAGTTTCTTTATTTCAGACTTCCCTTTCAGCTATATAAATCAATTGATCTCATAACGTCTAGCATGTGATTTTCCTTAATATCATCCAACTAAAGTGCATGGGCATTTCCTTGAATCGAGTTTGGTCACTCATCATAAGCTAAGATGGAACCTCATAATTTTCTCTGCCAACAAATTCTATGATTTTTATGTTCTTGCTCATATAATCATCTTTTCCATATGCAGGTGGAAGTTCTAGCTAAGTTACGGCATCCTCAACTGGTCACTTTACTTGGTGTATGTCCAGAAGCCTGGTGCCTTGTTTATGAATATATACCTGGTCGGAGCCTCCAAGACCGCCTATTTTGCAAAAATAACGTTAGTCCCATGAATTGGAAAATGCGAGCACGAATTATTGCTGAAATTGCAAGTGCTCTTCTGTTTTTGCACTCTTCCTACCCTGAACAGATTGTACATGGGGATCTGAGGCCTGAGAATATGCTCCTTGATTCAACAGACAGCTGCAAAATATGTGATACCGGGATATCTAGCCTGATTCCTCAGCAAACCCTGCGCTGCCCAAGTTTTGGTCGTCAGAGTGAACCAAAGGGTCTCTTTTCCTACACTGATCCTGAATTTCATACAACTGGAGCACTGACAACTAAGTCGGACATTTACTCATTTGGACTAATTATCCTTCAAATTCTCACTGGAAGAACTCTAGCAGGATTACTGAGCGAAGTACGCAGGGCAGTCTCATGTGTAGAATTAGAGTCTCTTTTGGATTCAACTGCTGGAGAATGGTCTACATTTGTGTCAAGGAGATTAGCCGAACTGGCTTTGCAATGCTGTGAAGTTAACAGTAGGGATAGGCCTGAGCTGACACCGACTCTTGTGATGGAGCTAGAGAACTTGCATGCACTGGAAGAGCAATCAGTGCCATCTTTTTTCTTATGTCCAATTCGCCAGGTAAGTTATGCTTTCCGCACTATTCAATCATATGAACTATTTTGGTCCTCTAGGGAGCAGGATAGCAAGACATGATTATAAGCTAACTTAGTTTTCTATATTTGGATATAATCGTGTATATGTATAATAATAAAAAAAAAAGAATTGAACGGGAGCAAACTGGTAATGCTGCTCCCTTTCTGCATCTTAGAGGTCCAAGGTTCAACATCCAGCCCTGTCGTTTCTCTTCACCCTACAAGGCCACCCCTTCCTATAAAAGACGGTATTAAAAAACTTACTCGTAGGTTGTAAGGTTAATGAATTGAGCTGTTCCACTTGCATGACTTCTTAGGCCTGTCGATGTATGCCCAAATTTAGTCACTAGTTAAATTGAAGATGATCAAGCTAGTGTGCTATGTTTATTGCTATTGCCTGTCAGCCGCTATGGTGTACTTTTTAGATATTCATCTCTGATTTGTTGGTAAAAACAATTTCTCTGGGTTTCATGTTTGCTGCAAAATGCTCACATCGTTGTGAATTTTCTTTCAGGACATAATGCTTGACCCTCAGATCGCTGCAGACGGGTTCACATATGAAGGAGAAGCGATTCAAGGATGGCTGGAAAGTGGTCATGATACTTCTCCAATGACCAATTTGAAACTAAGCCATTTGGAGCTAATTCCTAATCATTCCTTGCGGCTTGCTATCCAGGATTGGCTATGCAACTTAGATATCCTCACATAGTAATAACATAGACTATTGTAAATCCAAATGTATGTATTCTAGGAGCCTAGGATACAAAGGTAACATAGAACTAGCCTTGCGAAATATAGGGAAAGTGGACACATATCGTAGATCTCTAATACAAGAAAATGGCAAGACATTGTGTTGATAACAGTCTAGAGAACATTGAAATTGTCTTGGATGCACTGTTGTAGTTATCATAAAAATAGACTGATTTTGCACTCCATAGCTTAAAGTTGTTTCATTGTCTATTTAACTGAGATGCTAAATCTTGCTGAAGGTAGAAAAGCAAGAAAGCAATTTGTTTAGGGGCTTATTGGGAAAATATAATTCTCATCTGAAGTAGTTAAATCATTGATTTTGCAATTGAATGGTATTTCCAAGAGAGAAAAACCCAGTTGGACATTATTAAAGGACGTAATGTAAATATAAGACGACCCTTATAGTCTCATGCGATGGTTGGAATTTCTCTACCCTTAACCATAAGTATAGGGCTCGAGAACTTCTTGGTAGAGGGTTTTTTATCCTCTCTACGGTGCTTATCCGGCACACGTCCGGATTAGTGGGGCCGGTGGGCTTCATATTTCAGATGAAAGAAAAAAGGAAAGTTCGGTGCACTAAGCTTCCGCTATGTGCGGTGTCCGAAAGGGCCGGACAAATACCTTGCATTTCTGCAAGAGGCTTCTTTCCACGACTTGAACCAGTGACCTCCTAGTCACATGACATCAACTTTACCCGTTATGCCAAGACTCTCGGCCTTCATATTTCAGATGGTTAAATAAAAAAAACAATATACTATGAAACATCAGCATCATTAGTAAGCAAACTCTTAATTCTTCTTCCCCTTAACGTTGTTTTTATCACCTATAACAAGGAACAAGAACACTAACTTGGTACTAAGCTCTTTCAAGAAAGTTGCAATTATTTCATGAACATGAAATAGCAGTACAGTTGCATTTCTGCATTGCTGTACCCTGTAGGTTACAAAATGAAGCTCAAAACATCTAGTACTAGTGGTATAAGGGAACAGGCAACGGCGTGTTCTTAGCTCTATATATCGACGGCTCCCGATAGATAGATAGATAGATAGATGGACGCATAAAACAACTATTTAGCATATGAACTAGAGCGATTAAAACAAGAGCGTCCCTATTGACATGTTTGAAGGACTTGATCTCCAGAAGAGAGTAGGGAGGCTGATGTTAATCGGTCGGTTTCAGTGAAAGGGTGATCCTCTTCTGTGGAAAAACCTATTCTTGGATCTGTTTTTTGTTCATCCAAAAGTGATTTTGATTCTCCTTTGAAGTTCCACTTATGCATGTCTTCACTTGGAGCCATATTTTCTTTAAAACTAATACTAGAAATCCCTGAAACTAAGTACTCATCACCGGTGTCAAGATTCCAAGAAACTGCAGCATCCTCCACTTTCTCCATTTTTGTGCTGATCAAATCTTGATTATTGATGTTTGAATTTTCATCTTCTTCATTTCCATGATCATTAAACTGAGAATTAGACCTTCCATAAGGTTTAATTACTGATTCCTCCAAAATTCCTTCAGCTGAATTAGTCCTAATGTTGAAACTCCCAAAACCTTCAATTCCTCTTGATATTTTCCTGGCTTTGTTTCTCTCATCTTTAAGAAGTTTTCCATTTTCTAGCAGCTTCAATATCCTCTCTGATTTTTTTCTTACATTTAGCCCCCAGTTGAATCTGCAGAATCATTCAAAATACCTTATTACCAAATATAGATTTAAAAAAAAGGGCAGCCACGTGTACTAAGCTCGCGCTATGCGCGGGGTCAGGAGAAGAGCCGAACCACAAGGGTTTATTGTACGCAGTTTTATCCTGCATTTCTACAAGAGGCTGTTTTCGCAGCTCGAACCCGTGAGCTCTTGGTCACGTGACAGCACTTTAGCAGTTACCTAAAAAGAAAGAACCACAAAAATAGGTAGAATGGTAAAAAGCACCCCTTTATTATACGAAATATCTTAATTTTATCGCATGTTATGTTTAGGAAGCATTCATACCCTTGCCGTTAGCATTATCTGGTGCTTGACCTTGACCCTAATGGAACTCCAAAGTGGATCCTAACCATGTAACGGAGGAAATTTTTTAAAGCATAGTCAAAAGTAGCTAGAGGGGTAAATTCCGACCTTTTTTCCGAAGTATTTTGACTCATGGAATACACACAGTCTACGTCGGAGCTTCATAGGGTCAAAGGATAAATGCGAAACGATTTGCTAACTATAGGAATATGAATAACCTTAAAGTATAAGGAAAGGCACAATTTAGATATTTCGTATGGTAAACAAGTATTTGAACCTTTTCTAAAAGAATAAATTACCCTTTCTCATCAATGAGTTGAAAGTGTCCCATTTCCTTGATAACATCTTTGTCAGTTTGGAATTCCTCAGCAACACTTTCAGGTCCATGAGTCAACAAATGTTCCAGCACAATCACAGCCTTATATGACACCCTCCAATTCTTTCTGTCAAAACTTGACAATCTATATCATAAATAAAAATAACAATCAAAACATCATCAAGCCTGAAAATATTATTCAAGAAACTGCAAAAAGAAAAAAATTAAAAAATTTATATATATATATAAGAAAGGGAGCCTAGGCACCAGGAGGTCACGGGTTCGAGCCGTGGAAACAACCTCTTGCAGAAATACAGGATATAAAGCTGCATAAAATAGACCCTTGTGGTCCGGCTCTTTCGCGGATCACGCGCATAGCGGGAGGTTAGTGCACCCCGCTGTCCTAATATAAATAAATAAAAAGGAATAAATAAACAGACTTTTTGTGAAGGATCCCAACAATTCTCCAGTAATCATCAATTTCAAAAGCTGCCTTTGATATCATTTTCAGTGTTCTTGTGTCTGGTGCACCTGGATTTCCATTTGTAGCTTCTTCTGCCAATCTTCAAACAACATCATCAGTTATTCAACTGAACATTATCCACTATAACAGTAAAGTCGCAAAAACTATTTTTTGTCTCGCTATGCATGATTTACTCAAAAATTACAAATGATCAGAAAGTCAAAATTTTAAAATCATAGTACAAAAGTAGAGAACTTACAGTTGAGCTGGTGTAACATCAGTCAAGGCTAATCTAGCTGTCTTGATCTTCTCCTTGAGGAAGAAAGATGCTTGTTTCTTGAATTCATAGAGATATGGTTGAGACATTTTGCTACTGTTTTCCCTGCCGCCTAGGATTGACATATTCTTGCTACAAGAAAAATAATGAAGGATTGTGGACTTTTTGGTAACAAGTAGAAGAGGCTTAATAACTTAAATGATGCAACAATATACACCTACTCTTTGCTTTTTCTAAATGATGGGTATGTCCGTAAAAGGGAAAGTTGTTGTCATGTGACCAGGAGGTCACGAGTTCAAATCGTAGGGTAAGACTGTATATTTCTTCCGACCCATGCATAACAGGGGTTTAGTACACCGAACTACCGGATATATCCGTATCAACTTGTACGCAACTAAACTATATTACTGATAAATATTTTTTCCTATATTCTATCCAAGTCATCAACATAGATATAGAACAATTCTATCTAGTGGAGTCTTGTGGGATTTAGTGTAATCTTCTATGATTTTAAACTAACACTAAATCAACCATAGAGATTAGGACTCAACACTCGGTAGAGATGAAAAATATCAAATTGTTTTTCTAATTTGTTTATGTGTTGACGGATAAAATTATTTATTAAAAGATAATTGAAATTCGATAAAGTTAATCGAGATATACACAAGCTGATCTGATTTTTACGTATGCAATAAAGACAACTATTTCTCATTTAATATTAGTGGCCACTGCCTATGTAATGAGAAGGACATAGGAGGGGACACTAGTTGAAAGATAATAGCAAAGAGATGAAAAAGTCAAAGGTAATGGATTTGTTGACCCTTTGTTTATGTCTTTGTTCAAAGGTTGGATTTTCATAAGATGGCTAGTGGAGTGGTTCTTGAATATATCATATAAATATACTATCTATAGACTTGAAGTAACAGAATGTGTGCCTAATTTAAAATAATATGATCAAATAATATGTTTTCCTATTTGTTATTGTTGGAAAAATATTGAATTATGTAGAATAAGATTTAGTTTGAAGCGTATTAAAGACACTGTCATCATCGTGATAAATAAAATTAGATATATTTTTCAAGATTCAACAATCTTTTAGTATAAATTAAGAGCAAAAACAACAAAAAATAATATTAAAAAAAACTCAGCACAATAAAAGAAAATAATTAGAAGAATGAGTTTTTATTTTTTCCATCTTTCCAACCTCCTCCGAATGAACACAAGAAGATACATTTATACATAGTCCAAAAGTGGACATCTGACTGTTAAGATAACATTTCCATTAGTAATCCCAAGAAATGTTACAAACACTAAAAGTAATTAAGCCAAAACGTTTCAAATAGCAAATGAGCCGGGTCGAACCATCGCCGGCCCACATAACCCATTAAAGTTGACCTTTTAACCGGCCCATGACCCACGGAATTTTACCGGACCAACTATTAATTTAAGGGGCTTTAGCCAACTTATAATATTTTGACCCACTGAACCGGACCGAACCGATACCTGACCTATGGGTCAGCCGGCTCGGACCAGCTCTCTCTCTCTCTCTCACACACACAAAAAAAAAAATTGAATCCAAACATTGAAGAAGGAATATAGTACCAGACAACTATGAGGCGTCTTGTCGAAATAGTCGAATTTCATATATTTAGACTATTAGTTATAGATATAATCGAATTCCATATGTTTCTCAAATTTTAATGTTAATAAAGTATGATTTTTCTATTTTTTTCTAATTGGCTTCAAGAACATGTATAAAGTTTGAAATTTTTATCATTTATTTTTTTGTAACTTTTTTTAATTAAATTCGATTCGGCTCATTAGAGCCGAGATTAAGGGGTTACGAGCCGATCGATTCAATATGTTTTGATTAATGGGTCAAATTCGGGCCGGCCCTTATAAGAAAGTGAACCCGACCGGTCAGGTCCGATTAGGGATCCACAGGCCAAGAGTCAACTGGTCCGGATCAAATCGACCCATTTAACAAGTATATATATAGTCCAAAAAGTGGACATTTGATTGTTAAGGTAACATTTTCGTTAGTAATGCCAAGAAACGTTACTAACACTAAAAGTAATTAAGCCAAAAACGTTTCAAACAGCAAATTCGTTATTTTTCAAAAATCATACTGATTTTAATAGCCATAATGAAATCGTTCAAGGTTAGTAAAAATATTATATCCAAAGTAAATTTTCAGTTATAGAAATTAAAATATATCTAATTGATTGGTATAATAAAGACTCATTAAAATAGTATTAAAAGAATGAACCTAGACATTAATTCGAATATTTCTTTTTGAGTTATCAAAATTAATTTTCTAACAATCCCCCACATAACTCAAAATGAATATAAAGTAATAAAATGAAATAAAGAGTTTTCCTGGGTTTTCACAAATAAACATAATGCGTCGAATGTCGTGTCTCTTAAACTATGAATCTGTAACGTACCGGCCTATCATTTTGAGTATTACAACCTTTCTTCCCCATTTACAGAATATTTTATGCTCAATTGTGATTATGTGATTTGTCGGAAAAATTTTGGAATGAATTGGAACTTAAAGCTTAAGTTGAAATAGTTGATCGGATGTTGACTTATGTGTAAACAACTTCGGAATAGAGTTTTGATGATTGCAATAGCTCCATATAGTGCTTTTAGACTTAGGATTGTCTCCAGAAATTAATTTGGAAATCCGTAGTTTATTTTGGCTTGAAATGGCAAAAGTTGGAAATGGAAGGTTTGAAAGTTTGACCGGGAGTTGACTTTGTTGATATCGGGGTCGGAATTCAGCTCTGAAAATTTTCATAGGTCCGTTATATCATTTATGACTTGTGTGCAAAATTTAATCGGACTTGATTTGATAGGTTTCAGCATCGAATATAGAAGTTGGAGTTCGTTAGTTTTCATTAGGCTTGAATTGTGTGTGATTCGTGTTTTTAGCGTTGTTTAATGTAATTTGAGGCATTGACTAAGTTCGTATGATATTTTGGGACTCATTTGTATATTTGGTTGAGGTCCCGGGGGCCTCGGGTAGATTCCAGATGGTTAACGGATCGAAAATTGAACTTAGAACAAATCTGGAAATTTTTGCCTTTTGGTGCAATCGCACATGCGGAATTTTGCTTGCAGGTGCAAGTTGGGCGTCGCAAAAGTGTCCGGGCGTGACTGAGGCAGTGGTCGCGTAAGCGAGCAGGAGGACTGCAGTAGCGAAATCGCACCTGCGTGTGTGCGACCGCAAAAGCGGAAAGGCGAGCGCAGAAGCGGACTTATGTCCACAGAAGCACAAACTTTGGCAGTGTTAAAAACAGAGGGGTTCCGACATTTTTGTCATTTTTGTACTTTTCAAGCACGGTTTGGGGCGATTTTTCAGAGAGAATTCACGGGGAGTCTTGAAGTAAGTCACTTGTGAACATTTTGAGTCGATAATATTGAATTATCATCGAGTATTCCGACAAGATTACGTGTTTTGAGATGTAATTCCAGAAATTGGGTCTAGGGATTTCAAAACAAGAATTTAAGATTTGGAGGTAGAACTGATGTCGGAATTTAGTAAATTTAGTATGGTTGGACTCATGGTTGAATGAACGTTTATATTTTGTAGTTTTTGTCGGGTTCCAAGATGTGGGTCCACTGTTGATTTTTGGGTGGATCCTCGAATTTAATTGAAAATTTTAGTATTTTCATATGTAATTGATTCCTCTACTATGGCATGCCGCAGCAGGCGAGATTGACTTATTATAGCGCTTGGGGCTGAATGAGCCCCTCCGGAGTCTGATTTTCATGACATTATGAGCCCGAGAGACTGAAAAAATTGGTAACTGAGTGAGGCCGAGAGCCTGATTGTGAGGATATCTATGGGATCAGGTTGCACGCCGCAGTAAACCAGATTAACTTATTATAGCGCTTGGACTGAATGAGCCCCTCCGGAGTCTACACCTCCGACTTATTATACACACACACACATACATACATACATTCACTTTTGGGATGGAATTCATTGGCTGGATTTGCCATATATAGTATTGAGTGATTGAGTATTCTGAGAGTGTGAGTACGTGAGATTTTCATTATGTTGTATTACTTATGACATGTACATTGGAACGTAGACATAGAGATATCATATTCCTCATATCATTTACATTTGATCTATTTTTCTTGTATTAATTGTTGAACTTGAAAGCATGCCTACATTTTATACTGTTATTTTCTATCATTGGACTGTGCCAATTGAGCTCATCACTACATTCAGCCTAAAGGTTAGTCTTGTTACTTGTTGAGTATATTGGGTCGGTTGTACTCATATTACACTCTGCACTTCGTGTGCAGATCCAGGTACTTCTGGATACGGCGATTGCTAGATTTTGGAGATTTATCTGTTGGGGACTATCGAGGTAGCTGCTTGGCGTCTGCAGACCTCGACTCTCTTTCCTTTCAATTATTTGTACTGTTCTATATTTTCAGACAGTATTTTTATCAGTCAGACTGTATTTTTATTTAGATGCTCACGTACTTAATGATACGGAATTTTTGGAGTTTATCGTATAAAGATAGTATTTTGTATAAAAAATTGAGGGATTTTACTCTTAAACTTATTTAAAGTGTTTTCAAACTTAAAGGAATTTGTGATTTGTTGAGGTTGTCGGCTTGCCTAGTATTAAGATAGGCGCCATCATGACAATTGAGATTTTGGGCCGTGACAGAACTAGACCTAGATATAATATGATTAAACTTACAGAACAATTGGTGAAGTTCAAAGCTTCTATGAACCAAGCATTCTTTTGAAAGTTTAGTGTCTTATCTATCACATTATATCTCCCCCCCCCCCCAAACACTTTGTTGTTTATTGCAGTTTTATGCTAATAGCCATGCACTCGCCTGATTTTCGTGAGTTCTCTAAAAAATTTTGCCATAAATTTTATAGGAGTGGCCCCACTCCACACTCATATAAGTCTATCCATCAAGTGTATTCTGCAACGCAATACACCATCTATAAAAGGTATAGGATTAAGAGTTTAATAACTCAACCTCACATTCCTTGTAGTCTTGCACTATACACACACATACCAAAGGAAAGAACAAAATTTTAATAGTGCATATTTGATCAAGTAATGACTTATTATTACCCATATGAACCTACTTCACGGGATCTCCAATTACATAGGTTGGGTTACCATCATTGTTGATACATCTCAAATTGGCAAAAGTTCTATTCACCTCGATGTTTCACTTATAAGTCAAATGATCGGCCAATCCACTTTTGATTACACATAGTATGTATAATTTTTTTTATCTCTAAACAATTGCTTTATCACATTATGTCTCAAGAAAATAGGTCCACTCTTCCCATAGAAGGATTTATTTTCTTACAATAGCTACCGCGCCTTGGCAATCACAATTCATCGACATCAGTAACTTTTAATGGGATACTCATCAAGAGGTTGCTTAATCAACCTTATTGCCAGGCAATTATATCACAATACCTCACCAAAAGGTGACACAATCACTAGTGAGTTTTTCTCATTTGAATTAGAGACTCAATATCATCATTATATCCTTCTAATACTATGGAATTATATACAGAATTTCATAGCACTTCTTGAGTAAGGCACAAAATCATTTCAAATGAAATTAAACTTGACTTCTATACATACAAGTGCCTTTTGAAATAACTTTACCACATATAAGAATTTATTTTCTTTTGATATCTTCCAAATTCTAATACCAAAGTATAATTTTTCAAATATAGAAGAATTAACTTCTATAAAAATATCTCAAGTAGGAACGGGTCATGTTCAATAATTTCTTCACCCAAATACAAGAAACCCAAAATAAAATAACTTTTCAGAAATACAAAATATATTTTTGTATCTTCCAATACAAATTTTCGCCACAAAAAATCTTATTTTTGTAAGGTTTCATTGTAGTTTTAATAAATAATTTTTCTACCTTTTTTCCTTCTTAGGGTCAGACTATATAACTCTGGGCATCTCGGCCCCCACACTTTTAGAGAGATAATCTTTTCACAACTCATAAGAAATTTAATTTTACAAATAACAAGTTAATAATATAGCTTCACCCCGAAGATTAATATATGGACAACAAGCATATAATTTATTCATTAATTAAAAAGTCCTAATATCTTAAGTAATAAAAGTAAAATAAATATTTAAATTAGGTGCTTCGTCAATTTTTTTGCTATTGAAGAGATTCATTCATTAACCCACTTTTCGATTAGATGGTTACCATTTTTCAATATAATTCTTAATTAACAATAAGAATCACTTTAATAAGAATAAAATAATTCACCGCAGGAAAGTTGTACTTGAACACATTATTTCTCGAAGAAAATACAGTGAGGTATGGATGCTAATAAAAAGCATGCAAGAATAGTTTTTGAGAGCTTTTAGAATAAAGTGGCTTTTTAACTAAATATAATTTTGTACCTCTGATTGAATTATATAACTGTACAAAATTTACACTTAAGTAGGCTTAGGCGCATTCTAGTACTAGAAAAAGTATACATTAATTTTCTGTTTATCCTACATAAAGCAATAATCCACGAAATTAAAACATCAACCTGATTAACATTTCGTAGCTCACAAAAATAATTTGAATAGAGAATGGTATTCTCCATAAAACCATTGTGCAAACTTGAAGTGTTGGATCCCATTTCCAAATAACTCGGACATCGTCAAATTTGATTCTCCGTAGTAAAAAAAGTGAAAATATTCGTAAGATTATTGGAAAAATATTGAATTATGGAGAATAAGATTTAGCTTGAGACGTGCCAAAGACATTCTCCTTAAGGATATTTTGTCCACACCATGATGAATAAAATTAGGCGTATTACTAGAATTCAACAATCTCTTCTAGTATAAATTAAGAGTAGAAACAACAAAAATTAATAAAAAAGAAACTCAACACAATAGAAGAAAATTAGAAGAATAGTTTTTACTTTTTCTATCTTTCCAACCTACTCCAAATGAACACAAGAAAATATATTTATACATAATCCAAAACTGGACATCTAATTGTTAAGATAAATTTCCATTAGTAATGCCAAGAAATGTTACAAACACTAAAAGTAATTAAGCCAAAAACGTTTCAAACAGCAAATTCATTATCATAAAAAATCAAACTGATTTTAATAGCCATATGATAGCCATTCAAGGTTACTAAAAATATTATATCTAAAATAAATTTTCAGTTATAGATATTAAAATATTTTTAATTGATTGGTATAATAAAGACTCATTAAAATAATAAACCGACACATCAATTTGAGTATTTCTTTTTGAGTTATCAAAATTAATTTTCTAACACTTATGATATTGTTTGGTTTGATGTAAACATTGGATACGAACAAGTATTTTTCATATTTTTAGTATCTACATTAATTAGAAATACGCTAATTAAGTACCTCCTAAAATTGTTGGGATTGTGCCTTGTAGATTTTATTCATTCTATTCTTGGTGCATTTGTAACGACCTGGTCGGTCGTTCCGTAGAATTTGTTTTATTATTGTTGTTATTGCCTTGTCATAGGTTGGTTATACTATATTGATGTGTTAGAGTTGGTAGGCTTGAAATCGAAATGGTTGTAGTGAGAGTTTAGCCACTTAGTCCTTAAAAAAAATAGCTTTAGAGTTGGAAAAGTCAACTGAGAGTTGACTTATTGGTAAACGACCTCGGAATGCGAATTTTATGGCCCGGATAGCTTCGGTAGGTGATTTGAGAATTAGGAGTGTGTTCAGAAAATTTTTGTGATGTCCGGTGTAGAATTAGGCTTGAATTGGCAAAAGTTAGTTTTTGGTGATTTTCGGTCGGCAGTGAAAAAATAGGCTATCGGGGTCGGAATGGAATTCCGGAAGTTAGAACAGGTTCGTAATGTCATTTTGGATATTTGTCTGCAAAATTTCAGGTCAATCGGAGTTGTTTGGATAGTTTCGGCATCGTTGGAAGATTTTAGTGATTTTGGTGTTTTGAAGTTATTTTTAGTGTTTCAAGAGTGCAACTAAGTTTGAATGATCATATATGAGGTGTTGGTATGTTTGGTTGGGGTCCCGAGGGGCTCGGGATTGATTTTGGGTGCTTAACGGAAGTTCTAAAGTTGGTAAAATGCAGCTTCAGCTACTGGTGCTGGTGTGGCCGCACCGGCGAAAGTGTGACCGCAGGTGCGGGCCCGCAGAAGCGAGAAAAGCTCCGCAGATGCGGAATTTGAGAGGCCCAGTAGAGGATCGCAGGTGCGGGAGGAGGATTGCACCTGCGAAGTCGCAGGTGCGGAATGTGAGTCGCAGGAGATATGCAGCTTAGTGAAAAGTCGCAGGTGTGGTTGTTTTGGCCGCAGGTGCGGTCCTGCAGGTGCGAGACATTGGCCGCAGGTGCGGAACCCATGGGCAGAAAGTATAAATTAAAACCCTCCGCGACCATTAGGTTTTTTAACACCATCTTTGAACGGAAGAAGCTCTTGAGGCGATTTTGAAGAGGGAAATCAGTGTTCTTCATAGAGGTAAGTGTTTTGATCATTAAAACTCGTTTATGGGTGATTATAGAACATAATCTCAGCAATTAATTCATGAAAATCAGTAGAAAAAGACGGGTTTAGGGCTTGAGATTTGTGAGACCTTTAGGGATCGATTTGAGGGGTCAAACGAACTCCGATTTTAGTGTTATTTATATGTAAGGACTCGTGAGATGATGAAGAACAGTTTGGTATAAAAAAATTTAAGTTTCAGGACGCGGGCTCAGGGGGTCGGGTTTTGACTAATTTCGGATTTTGAGCTAAATTTGGTATTTTTCAATTGGAATTCATTCCTTAAGCATAATTTGATGATAAAAATCTGAACTTGGTAGATTTGGAGCACTCAGAGGTCGGATTTAGAGGCAAAGGCAGTGCGGAATAGTATTTTAGTCGGTTTTGAGGTAAGTAACGTTTCTAAACTTGGTTCTGAGGGTTCGAACCCCCGAGCTAAATGATTTATGACCATTGTTGAGGTGACACACTTGCCAAGTGACGCGCGTGCGGGCGTGCACCTAGTAATTGGGGCCCTGGCTTATCCCATGGCACCGCTTAGTGACTATCCCATGATGATATTTATGCTTCTATTAATGTAGTAATTGTGAACATGTTAGAAATCATGTTAAGTATAAATGCTAGGCTTCATGTCGAAGATGTTGAGACCCGAGGGATCGTATATTACTGTCTCATTTTGTGATTTTTTGATGTCATATACTCAGTCCTATTATAGAATATCACTTCATATCTCAGTCTCAGTATTGTTAATTATATGCATACTTATCATTGTTTCGGGATGATGGAGGCATCTGTGATCCATGTGAGTGAGACTGAAGAGTAATGATTGAGCGAGGCCGAGAGCCTGTTATTGAGATAGTTATGAGAATGGACTGCACACTGCAGCGATATTTAAACCATGCCTTCGTTGGCTTGATATGGCGCTTGGGCCACTGGGGCCCCTCCGGAGTCTTTACACCCCCAGTGAGCGCATTGATGATGAGGGATGGATCTTCTCTAGGCATGGATCTTGTCCGAAGCTGATGTTATGTGAGGGATGAATTTTTCCTAGGCATGGATCTTGTCCCGAAGTTGATGTTATGTGAGGGATGGATTTTTCCTGGGCATGGATCTTGTCCGAAGCTGATATTATGTGAGGGATGGATCTTTCCTGGACATGGATATTGTCCGAGTGTTGTATTCCGGAGATGGATCTTCTCCGTGGGGGCTTGGCCTTTTTCCTCAGTACAGAGTGACTACGGTCACCGGTGTTTATGCATATTCCGGGATGGAACTTCCATGGGCCTGAGAGCCATATATAGTACTGAGTGGACTTCTGTGGGAGAATTGTGAGCACTATGTGCATTTTCACTGTGACATGTTGGCATGTAGAACATATGAGGGTATATCTAGCATATTCTGTTCTTCTGATAACCTGTGAACATGCCTAAATTTTGTATGCTGATGATTTAATTATTGAGGTTTAGTCTGTCACTACCTCTCAGCCCATAGTTTGGGTTCTTTACTTCTGAGTAGGTGTACTCACGTTACCCCCTGCACCTTGTGTGCAGATCTAGGTACACCGGGACCTGGTAGTGGATATTGAGCAGCTGTCAGAGTTTTCACTGGAGTTGTAGAGGTAGCAGTTGGCGATGGCGACCTCGTCTTCTCTTTCTTATTCTACATGTTGTTCTTTATTTTTGAGACAATGTTGTCAATTTCTCCTTTCTTTGCTTTATGTTATAGTAGCTCATGACTGAGTGACACCGGATCCGGGGTTGGAGATTTTAAATTTTTTCTTTCCAAATATTGTTTTTAAACTTCAAACTCTTAGTATTATTAATAAATTCGTTTAAAAATCGCATTTTTACGGACAATTGAATTTAGCTTAGTTTAAAAGGGCGGCTTACCTGGTTCCATGACAGGCGCCATCACAACTCCGAAATTGGATCGTGACAACATTATACTTCTCAATGACCAACATTTTGCTCTAGGCTACATCATTTACATATCTTGTTAAATACTCTCTTCATTCCATTTCAATTATCGCTTTAACTCAATAAAATTATCCCAAAATAATTGTTACTTTAGGAACTCAAGACTAACATTGTTTATTATTTCCAACTATACCCTTAATATTAATAAGTAATAGTTCTACTCAATTCTCAAAAAGCATTTAATACGAGTAATTAATAAAATACTCTCTTCGGTGCATTTTAATTAACGTTTTGGCTATTTTCACACATACTAAGGAATTTATCTGTTAGCATTAATTAAAAATGAAGTTGACCATATTAATCTTAATTTGTTCATTAAAAATATAACAATACTCCTAGACTCTTTACTTCAAGGAGAACTTTACAAAAAAGATTTCTTCTTGAAATCTGAAAAAAAATCAAATATTATGGACCACAAAAAAAGGGCTAAAAAATCAAATAAGTGGACCGGAGGAAGTATGTGTTACATTTAGGGATTTTTATCTTCCTATACACTATTTGAAACCTTATTACCCTCCATATTCAAGTTTCAATTTAATTACATGGTCATATACAATTTACCAATTATATACAAATAAGTTTTAAATGAGTATCCCTTTAAATTAGAAATTGAATAAGAAATATCAATTATTTCCTTATCCCTTTATNTCTACTCTCCTTCTCCATTTTCCCCCCAATTTTTCTTCATTTGATGTTCTATGTTTTTTTATGCTTTCTTGTTGTATAGAGTTTTAATGGAATTCATCAATGAATTTCAATCGTTTTAACTTAGCAATTTCTTTTCATGTTGAACAATTGGTGTTCAAAATGAAATTGTCAATCAATAAATTTCGAAGGTATTGGACTCTCCACCATTGACAACCATTAAAAAGCTTTGAAGCTTTGAAATCGAATTTAGGTTTTCAAAAACCATTATTTATTTGGATTGGGTGTTGTTGCAAACAATTGAGAATATTGTTTGGAGTTTATATTTCAATTTTAAGAGTGCTTTGGTGAAGATTATACTTGATTTTGGCTGAATTTCATATTGAAACTCGAAGAAGAAGAAGAACACACAACATACAATATACTTACGAAATCGTAGTAAAGTTGTGTTATAATTGTTAAATTGTATTATGATGTAGTTATATATTTTTTTATTTGAATGTTTTACAAAGTTAAAAAATGATTGCATAATGTATGAATCGTTGTATAAAATTTGTATTTAAGTTATCAATACTATCTTTTTACATAAAGTCATTAATATGTATCAAAATTGTATTAAGAGAGTAAGTTTTGATTGGAATTTTAGAGAGGAAGAAACACACACTACGGACAAAATATATGCAAAAGACATATTGTATAAAATTTGAATAAAAATTATATTTAAGTTGTATGATATTGTAGTTGTATTTAACTGGGTAGAAATAATGTATGAAAGTTGTAGATTATAAATAAGTTGTATAATATATAATTAGTTGTATGAAATTTATTTTTACTATATATGTTATTGTAGATATTCAAAAATTTGCATTAAATTTTCACGAAATTTATTTTTAATTTGTATGTTGATGTACCATATATTGTTCTTAGAGATAGAGATTTTATGTGTTTAGTTTGAACATAAATATATAATGAAGTTTAGTTTTAGTATACTAAAATCCGTCCCAAATTCTCCTTAACTTTCTATATGCAATATGCAGTTCAAAAACTAAAAGCAAAATGTGCAACTTTTTTTAATTAAAACATTTAAAATAAATAAATAAACTTGCAAGCTTTATTAATTTGCATGTGATTCTTCTTCAACAATATCTATAAAATAATAAGCAAAATTTATCTCGATGGTAATGTAAGATAGTATATGTGCTGTAAACAGTGAGTTTTTTTCTTTGGGATAAGTCACAATGAAAAATTTTATACTCCCTGCATCTTATTTCGTTTTTACTCATTTAAGTTAAAATCCGTCCCAAAATATGCAATTACTTGGTTTGTTTTGTGGAAAATGTTGACGGTTGGGAGTATTTTTTGTCCCAATATTCTGAAGAGAAGGAGAGAAAAAAAGAAAAGGGATGGATTGAGAATCTTTTATATAATTTGTAAGTAATTCTTGTTTAAGACAAGTAATATACAAAATACATAATTTTTAAATAAATTTTAAATATTATATAGAAACGAAAAAAATCCTTTTTCTTAAAAGTGAGAATTAGAATAAAACGAAAGGAGTAAAAATAAATAAAAAATCTACACTGAATTCCCTAGAGAAAGGAACCACACTTTGAAAAACTAGTAATCCAAATGCTCTTTACTTTTTGTTGAAAGTCTTGAGACACTTTTTGCATTATGTAACAGACAAACTTTCCATTTTTCACTTTATTTCTTCTCCTTGATCTTTCACTATTGTTAGTTTGATTAAATCAGTTGTTTTATTTGATCATGATTTCTTTTATATACACAAAACAATTTGCCTCTATATATTTAATCTTCAAAAATTTACTCGTTCGGAGTAATTAGATTTGAATCGACCTACTAAGACAATGTTTCAGCGAAGAAATTTTTCATTCTCAAAATTCGAATCTCAGCCGATATCAAGAAAAAATTGCTTCGGAGGAAAATATAATTGAGAAAAGCTTTTTTTTTTTTTAATAAAAAAATAAAAAGAGAAATTAGTTTACCGTGTCACGTGCAACCCACGTGATTACACCATTTAGTTTAGAGGAACAGTTTGAATCAAATCTGATTCTACTTTTAATAATCGGAAAATGACCTGATATACCCTTCTACTATGATATATTGTTCAATATCGTCCCCCGTTATATTTTTCGTCCCTTAAAGTCCTTACCGTCCAACAAAGTTGTATATATGCCTCTATTTTAACGGCTAGGACACGTGGCACACTCTGAGAAGACCAAGAACCCACTACACTAAATAAACCCAACCCGCGCCAATTCCACTGCCCCACCAGCCTGACTCATAAACCCGACCAACTAAGTAAATATACTAAAATCACCGTAAATAACACATAAACAAAAGATCAAAAACTGAGAAAAGGAACGACGAACGAGATGGGTTCCATCTAGGGTTTCTACCAGTGACAAAATTAAGGATCTGATACTCGAAACATTCAAAAAGGTGAGTTATTTCTTCAGAAATTTCATGATTCAGCTAAGTAAAGGGGTGTTGCTACTAATTTTGTTAAAAAATGTGCGATTTCTACATAATGTTTCGAGCTAGGGTTTTTTTTCCTGGTAAATGTTCATAGTCCTGCTATTATACATGCTTCCTACTATGTTGTTTGTCGATTTATTGTTATTTTGTCGTGTATGTGCATCTTTTGAGGTGGTCTTTTAATTTCTGATTTCTGATGGTCTATTATTGCTTTGAGTTGTGTGTTTTTGCTCGTGTATGATCGAATGGGGTCCAAATATCCCTTATGCATGTGATTAAATACATTGAAAAATGGTAGTTCTGCATTCTTTATTGTTTTTTTCCAATGTTCTGCTTTCTTTACTGTTTTTTTCATTCTTTATTGTTTGATTTCTGATTTCTTTATTAAGCGGGGTCCATTTTGTATAAAGTATTACTTTATGGTCATAAAATTTTTTACATTGTCTTATTTATGCTTGTAGATGGTTCTTGTTGACCTAGTTTTCAATTATGGGGGTGACTGGATTAAAGAGCCACACCTAGTCTATTCAAAGAAGTTGGTCCACATCTGGAAAGATAAAGATTCTGACATATTTCCCTTTAAAGATATAGTAGATGAATACATTCTTCAGTTAGGGTATATAGGGGTACAACAATTAATAATTGTTGGCCCATCTTGTCACGGCCTCAAATCCTAAACCGGCCGTGATGGTGCCTATCGTGGAACTAGGCTAGCCAATAACCACATGTTCACAATTTCTTTTTAAATCCCAATCAAAATGCAAGCATTTCATAAATATACAGAGTTTACTAAATAAAGTAGGCCAATAAACAATGCCACCAACCCCAAAACCCAGAGCCAACAAGTCATGACCATCTAGAAGAATAAGCCAAAATATACTATTATAATACAAAACCTCTTAATGAAAGCTAGATACAACAAGAAGGAAAAACAGAGATGTTGCGGACGCTGAACAACTACCTCTAGCGCGAAATAAATGGCTAATGCTCGATATCTGCACCTGAATCTGCAGACAGGGGGTGCAGGGAGTAATGTGAGTACGCCAACTCAGTAGTAAAGAAAATAAATCAAGTCTAAGCGGTATGGAAACACATAAAATCAATATCATCAAATCACAATATACACAGCCTTACTTTCCAATAGTGTAAACATAGATACACGAAATCATCATGCCTTAAAACCAACCTCAGAAAAGTCCTTTGAAAAATGGTTATTTTCAATCGAAAGATTTAGTATGAAAATGAAATGAATCATATAGAGGCCCCTCGGGCAAAATGTATTTCATAAGTTCAGAACGAAAGTAGTAAAATCATAAGCAGCCCCTCGGGCAAACCATGTATCATAATCATCCCCTCAGGCATGCCTCACAATCACTCATAATCAGTCGCTCAGCACCTCACAGTCACTCAACACCTCACAATCACTCAGCACCTCACAATCACTCAGCACCTCACAGGCACTCATGTCTCCCAATCACTCGTCACTCGGCACTCTATGTACTCACTGGGGGTGTGTACAGACTCCGGAGGGGCTCCTTCAGCCCAAGTGCTAATATCACTCAGCACCTCACAATTAGGCCCTCGGCCTCACTCAGCAGAACCACACAAAAGGCCCCCCTCGGGCGAATCAGTAAAACAGGGTACTCGACCCAAAGCATCATTTTTAAATCTCAAAGTAGTGTAAATCAAGCTGAATTTCGAAAAAAGTAAGCAAAATGTGGCTGAGTAAAATCATCAACAAATAGTAAGTAAAAACAGCAGTAAGAAGCCCCCAATGGGTCTAAACAGCTCGACACGAGGCCCCTAACACAGCTTATAGCCCAAGTATTTCAACAATCTTTAGAACATAATTTAACATAAGGTTTTGGGTAAAACATGCATCTCATTAGTTTCCGCGGATAGGACCTAGTCCAATCCAAAAACCAGTGCACGCCACATACTCGTCATCCGACATGTGCGTTATTCTAAAATTAGTGAGAAATATGTAGTCCGGGGTTTCATACCCTCAGGACAAGATTTATAACCATTACTTACCTCTACCAGGCCACAACACTAGTCCGCAATGCTCTTGCCCCTCAAATTGGCTCCCGATTGCTCCGAATCTGGCCAACCAGTTTAACATCATCAATATATATCAAAGGAACACAACCCAATCGAAAACTATCAAATTATACAAGAATCTCGAAATTCGGCCAAACCCGAGTCCCGGGCCCACGTATCGGAATTCGATAAAATTTGCATCACTAGAATACTCGTCCTCCCATGATTCTATACATACCAAGAACACTAAAATCGGACCATAATTTCCCACTCAAATCCTCAAAAGAAGAATCCAATTTCCATGCACCCTTTTCCCCCAAATTTGGGTTTAATTCCAACAATTTTATGGTTTAATTACTTAGAAAATGACATATAAACGAGTTATGAAGTTTAAAACCTTACCTCCAAGTGATTGTCTTTAATTTCCTCTTCAAACCCTCTCAAAAGAGCTCCCAACTCGTTCAACAATGGAGAAAATGAACTATTCTCGCACAAATGGCCTTTTAAAACATTCTGCCCAGCCATTAAATTTTTCTCAGTGCGATCGCGACTCTAGGCACGTGATCGCGATGCACAGACCAGCCAACCAATGCGATTGCATACCACTACATGCGATCGCATAGAACAACTCTCCACCCCACACACGCGCTTCAGAATCCTCTACGCGATCGCATAAACACACACGCGATCGCATTGCCTTTCCTGACCAACCTATGCGATCGCAATCCTAACCACGCGATCGCATAGAACAAAATGCCTTCCCCAATCTTTTACTCTACGCGATCACAAACATCCTCCCGCGATCGCGTAGAAGGAAACCAGAACCTCACACCAGCAAAAATCTACCCAGTTTTCAAGTCAAGTGTTGGTCCGTTAACCACCCGAAACACACCTGAGGCCCTCGAGACCTCAACCAAACATACCAACATATCCCATAACATCATTCAAGCTTAGTCGAGCCTTCGAAACACCAAAAACAACGCAACAACACCAAAATGACATCAAATTCAAGCCTTTGAACTTTGAAACTTCCAAATTTCACCAACTACGCCGAAACCAACCAAAACACCTCCGATTGACCTGAAATTTTGCAGAATTATCCAAAATGACATTATGAACCTGCTCCAACTTTCGGAATTCTATTCCGAACACGATAGCCTATTTTCCACTACCGACCAAAAATCACCAAAAATTAACTTTCGCCAATTCAAGCCTAATTCTACACCAGACATCAAAACTTCATTCCGAACACACTCCTAAGTCCCAAATCACCTAACGAAGCTATCCGAGCCATAAAATACGCATTCCGAGGTCGTTCACAACAAGTCAACTCTCAGTTGACTTTCTCAACTATTAGGCTACTTTAAGAGACTAAATGCCTAAATTCTCACCATAACCACTCCGGTCCCAAACCAACTGACCCAACATAACAAAAACAGGCTAGCAATATGTAACAAATGCAGAAATGGGGGAAACGGGGTAAATCTCACGGAACGACCGACCGGGTCGTTACATCCTCCCCCTCTTAAACAAACGTTTGTCCTCGAACGGGTCTAGAAACATACCTGGAGTCTCGAATAAGTGAGGACATTTGTCCCCGCATCTCCCGATCGGTCTCCCAGGTGGCGTCCTCCACCGGCTGCCCTCTCCACTGAATCTTCACTGAAACTATATCCTTAGACCTCAGCTTCCTGACCTGTCGACCCAAAATAGCCACTGGCTCTACCTCATATGTCATATCACCCTCGAGCTGAACCGTGCTGAAGTCCAAACATGGGAAGGGTCACCAACATACTTTCGGAGCATCGAAACATGGAATATTTGGATGAATACTCGATAAACTGGGAGGCATAGCAAGCCTATAAGCCACCTCCCCAACTCTCTGAAGCACCTCAAATGGCCCAATGAACCTGGGACTCAGCTTCCCCCTTTTCCCGAATCTCACCCTTCATGGACGACACCTTCAGTAACACCTTATCCCCAACCATGAAAGACACATCTCGGACCTTCCGGTCTGCATAACTCTTCTGCCTAGACTGCGCCGTGCGAAGCCGCTCATGAATCAACTTTGCCTTACTCAATGCATCCTGAACCAAGTATGTGCCCAATAGCCTAGCCTCGCCCGACTCAAACCAACCAACCGGAGACCCGCACCTCCTACCATATAAAGCCTCATACGGAGCCATCTGGATACTCGACTGATAGCTGTTATTATATGCAAACTCCACTAGTGGCAGAAACTGGTCCCATGAACTACCAAAGTCAATCACACAAGCACGCAACATATCCTCCAAAATCTGAATGGTACGCTCCAACTGACCGTCGGTCTGAGGGTGAAACGTTGTGCTCAACTTAACCTGAGTACCCAACTCTCTCTGCACGGCTCTCCAAAACTAAGATGTGAACTGAGTGCCTCTGTCGGAAATGATAGAAACTGGAACCCCATGCAATCGGAAAATCTCCCTGATATAAACCTCAGCTAACCTCTCCGAAGAATAAGCAGTACCAACAGGAATGAAGTGCGTGGACTTGGTCAGCCGATCCACAATAACCCATATAGCATCAAACCTCTTCGAAGTCCGTGGGAGTCTAACTACGAAGTCCATGGTGATCCGCTCCCACTTCCACTCTGGAATATCAAATATCTGAAGCAATCCACCTGGTCTCTGGTGCTCATACTTGACCTGATGACAGTTGAGACACCGAGCCACAAACTCCACAATATCCTTTTTATCCTCCTCCACCAATAATGCTGCCTCAAATCCTGATACATCTTCGCGGCACCTGGATGGATGGAATACCGCGAACTATGAGCCTTCGCTAGAATCAAATCTTGAAGCCCATCTACATTGAGCACGCAAATCCGGACCTACATCCTCATGACCACATCATCACCAATAACCACATCCCTGGCATCACCACGACGGACCCTGTCCTGAAGAACAAGCAAATGTGAATCATCATACTGGCGTGCTCTAATCTGATCATAAAGAGACGACCTGGAGGCTACACAAGCCAACACCCGCCGGGGGCTTTGATAGATCCAATCTAAACAACTGACCCGCTAAGGCCTGAACATCAAGGGCTAATGGGCGCTCTGCTACTGGAAGGCAGTCTAGACTCCCTAAACTCTCTGCTCTGTGACTCAAGGCATCGGCCACTACATTGGCCTTCCCCGGATGATATAAGATAGTGACGTTATAATCTTTGAGAAGCTCTAACTATCTCCTCCGATGCAAATTCAAGTCCTTCTGCCTCAGAAGATACTGCAAACTACGATGATCAGTGAAAATCTCACACTACACTCCATACAAATAATGCCGCCAAATCTTCAAGGCATGAACAATGGCAGCTAACTCAAGATCGTGCACCGGATAATTCTTCTCGTGCACCTTCAACTGTCTGGATGCGTAGGCAATCACCCTACCGTCCTGCATCAATATCGCTCCCAAACCAACTCTAGAAGCATCACAATAGTCTGTGTAAGAACCCGAACCAGCAGGAAAAACTAGTATCGGAGCTGTAGTCAATGCTGACTTGAGCTTCTGAAAGCCCTCATCACACTCATCAGACCATCTAAATGGAGCACCCTTCTGGGTCAGTCTGGTCAAAGGCGAAGAAATAGAAGAGAATCCCTCCACAAAGCGACGGTAATATCCCGCCAAACCAAGGAAACTCCTAATCTCTGTAGCTGAGGACGGTCTGGGCCAACTTTGCACCGCCTCTATCTTCTTCGGATCAACCTGAATACCCTCACTAGACACCACGTGCCCCAAGAAAGCTACCGAACCAAGCTAAAACTCACACTTGGAGAATTTCGCATAAAGCTTTTCCTCCCTCAACCTCTGTAACATAACTCTCAAATGCTGAGCATGCTCTTCCTGGCTACGAGAATAAACCAGGATGTCATCAATGAACACAATGAAGAAAGAATCAAGGTAAGGCTGAAACACGCTGTTCATCAATTGCATGAACGTAACTGGGGCATTGGTCAGCCCAAATGACATAACCAAGAACTCATAATGACCATATCTGGTCCTGAAAGCAGTCTTCGGAATGTCAGAATCCCGAATCTTCAACTGATGATACCCAGATCTCAAATCAATCTTGAAAAACACTCTGGCTCCCTGAAGCTGGTCAAAAAGATCATCAATGCAGGGCAAGGGATACTGGTTCTTCACCGTAACCCTATTCAGCTGCCGATAATCAATACACACACGCATGGACCCATACTTCTTATTCATGAACAACACCGGTGCACCCCCAATGTGACACACTAGGCCGAATGAACCCCTTTATCCAGAAGTTCTTGAAGCTGCTCCTTCAATTCCTTTAGCTCCGCTGGTGCCATACGATAAGGTGGAATAGAAATAGGTTGAGTGCCTGACACCAAGTCAATACCAAAATCAATATCCCTGTCAGGTGGCATGCGTGGCAGGTCTGTAGGAAACACATCCGGAAAGTTACGGACCACAGGACTTGAACCAATAGCGGAGTCTCACCACTGACATCCCTCACAAAGGCCAAATAAGATAAAAACCCTTTTTTAACCATGTGCTGAGCCTTCAGGTAGGAAATCACCCTGCTAGGCATATACTCGGAAGAACCTCTCCACTCAACCCTCGGACACCCCGACATAGCTAAGGTCACGGTCTTAGCGTGAGAATCAAGAACAACATTGCACAGAGATAACCAATCCATGCCCAATATCACGTCAAAATCGACCATGCTGAGTAACAGTAGGTCCACTCGGGTCTCCAAACCCCCAATAGATATCATGCACGACCGATACACACGGTCCACAATAACAGTATCGCCCACCGGAGTCGACACATGAACAGAGGTGACTAGAGACTCACGGGGCACATCCAGAAAACAGGCAAAATATGAAGAAACATAGGAATATGTAGAACCAGGATCAAATAAAGCCAAGGCATCTCGACAACAGACTGAGACAATACCTGCGATCACAGCATCTGAGGCCATAGCATCTGGCCTGGCTGGAAACGCATACATGCGAGCCTGACCTCCCCCTGCTCAACCTCCCCATCTAGGGCGTCCTTTGGCTGACTGACTACCACTCCTAGCTGCCTGGGCGGGTGGTGAAGTAACTGGAGCTGAAGTCAAGGGCTGGCCCCTCTGCTGAGAAGATCCACCAGAACGGCGGGGACACTACCTCCATATGTGCCCGAACTCTCCACACTCAAAATAACTCCCTGGAGCTAGAGGCAGGGACTGATAGAAACCCCTAGCACCCGTACGGCCACTGGAAGACTCATGCATGGAAGAACCCTAAACTGGGGGTGCTCGAGCTGCACTCTGAGCTGGGAGGGCACCAAATGAAGTACGACCTGACTGAGAACCACGGGGACCATGCCCCGAAGATGCACCACTATATGTTGGGCGACCTAACTGAGGAGGCCTGAATGAATGTCCCCTACCCTGCTGAAACTATCCCCTGAAGGGAGCACCACTAGAACTGCCTGAACCACGAGGCCTCCCTCTCCTCCCGCTCCTGGAGGCGAACAGACTCAATATCTCGAGCCATGTCAACAACCTGCTCAAATGAAGCACCTGATACTCTCTCCCGAGTCATAAATAACCGAAGGTGATAAGAAATACCATCTACAAACCTCCTCACCCTTTCCCTATCAGTAGGGACAATCTCAGAAGCATGCCTAGCCAACTCAGAGAACCTCATCTCGTGCTGAGTAACTGATAACTCTCCCTGGCACAGCTTCTCAAACTGCCTGCGCTGCTCCTCTCTGTTGGACTGAGGAACATACTTCTCTAAAATGATCGTGGAGAACTGCTGCCAGGTGAGGTGTTGAACCAATCGGCCTACGCCTCTCGAATGACTCCCACCAGGTAAAGGCAGCACTCACAAACTGAAATGTAACAAATGATACCCCACTGATCTCCAAAATACCCGCAGTACGCAGTATCCTCTGGCACTTATCTAGAAACCCTTGGGCGTCCTCGCCCTCTGTACCGCTGAAAGTCGAAGGCTGAAGTCTGCTGAATCTCTCCAACCTACGCTGCTCATATTCAGGCATAGTAGTCACCACATAATCCTGGACCGGAGCAACTGGCTGAGCTGGGGCTGCTCCCGGTGCCTGAATACCTTGTGCAGCCTGCTCAGGTGCCTGGGCAGCTGGAGTCTGATTGTCTCCCCCGGCCTGAGCTGTGGTGGCAGTAGAAGACATGGCGACTGCCTGAGCCAAACTGGTGCACACGGTCAATATTTGAGACAGGGTCTCCTGAAGACCCGGAATAACCATAAGCACTGCCGGTGCCTGAGCCTGTCCCGCTGGAACACCATCGGCGGGAACCTGATCCTGATCGATAGGGGGATCCTGTGGTACTGTCCCAGCTGCTGCGCGGGCTGGCCCCTACCTCTACCACAACCTCGACCATGGCCTCGACCTCTCGCTGGTCTAGCCGGTGACTGGTCACTCTGATCGGTATGGCGTGTCTTCACCATCTGTGAGAGAATGAAACAACGTAAGTTCAGATTTCAAGAATCAATAGATCAACACGAAAGAGTTCAAGAAAGGTAGAAATGTTTCCTAAAAGTTCGGCAGCCTCTCGAACATAAGTACAGATGTCTCCGTACTGATCCGCAAGACTCTACTAAACCTGCTAATGACCGTTAAGTCCTATGTAACCTAGGCTCTGATACCAAACTGTCACGACCCTAAATCCTAAATCGGTCGTGATGGCGCCTATCATGGAACTAGGCTAGCCAATAACCACATGTTCACAATTTCTTTTTAAATCCCAATCAAAATCCAAGCATTTCATAAATATACAGAGTTTACTAAATAAAGTAGGCCAATAAACAGTGCCACCAACCCCAAAACCCGGAGCCAACAAATCATGAGCATCTAGAAGAATAAGCCAAAATATACTATTATAATACAAAACCTCTTAATGAAAGCTAGATACAACAAGAAGGGAAAACAGAGATGTTGGGGACGCTGAACAACTACCTTTATATCCCGCAATCCGGCTCCCCGCGGAATAAATGGCTAATGCTCGATATCCGCACCTGAATCTGCACACAGGGGTGCATGGAGTAATGTGAGTACGCCAACTTAGTAGTTATGAAAATAAATTAAGTCTAAGCGGAAAGGAAACACATAAAATCAATGTCATCAAATCACAATATATACAATCTTACTTTCCAATAGTGTAAACATAGATACGTGAAATCATCATGCCTTAAAACCAACCTCAGAAAAGTCCTTTGAAAAATGTTTATTTTAAACAGATCCAAACAGAAATATTAGTATGAAATGAAATGAATCATATAGAGGCCCCTCGGGCAAAATGTATTTCATAAGTTCAGAACGAAAGTAGTAAAATCATAAGCAGCCCCTCGGGCAAACCATGTATCATTATCATCCCCTCAGGCATGCCTCACAATCACTCATAATCAGTCGCTCAGCACCTCACAGTCACTCAGCACCTCACAATTAGGCCCTCGGCCTCACTCAGCAGAACCACTCAAAAGGCCCCCCTCGGGCGAATCAGTAAAACAGGGTACTCGACCCAAAACATCATTTTTAAATTTCAAAGTAGTGTAAATCAAGCTGAATTTCGAAAAAAGTAAGCAAAATGTGGCTGAGTAAAATCATCAACAAATAGTAAGGAAAAACAGCAGTAAGAATCCCCCAATGGGTCTAAACAGCTCGACACGAGGCCCCTAACACAACTTATAGCCCAAGTATTTCAACAATCTTTAGAACATAATTTAACATAAGGTTTTGGGTAAAACATGCATCTCATTAGTTGCCGTGGATCGGACCTAGTCCAATCCAAAAACCAGTGCGCGCCACATACTCGTCATCCGACATGTGCGCCATTCTAAAATCAGTGAGAAATATGTAGTCTGGGGTTTCATACCCTCAGGGCAAGATTTATAACCATTACTTACCTATACCAGGCCACAACACTAGTCCGCAATGCTCTTGCCCCTAAAATTGGCTCCCGATTACTCCGAATCTAGCCAAAACCAGTTTAACATCATCAATATATATCAAAGGAACACAACCCAATCGAAAACTATAAAATTATACAAGAATCTCGAAATTTGGCCAAACCCGAGCCCCGGGCGCACCTCTCGGAATTCGATAAAATTTACATCACTAGAATCCTCATCCTCCCACGATTCTATACATACCAAGAACACTAAAATCGGACCACAATTTCCCCCTCAAATCCTCAAAAGAAGAATCCAATTTCCATGCACCCTTCTTCCCCAAATTTGGGTTTAATTCCAACAATTTTATGGTTTAATTACTTAAAAAACGACATATAAACGAGTTATGAAGTTTAAAACCTTACCTCCAAGTGATTCCCTTCAATTTCCTCTTCAAACCCTCTCAAAAGAGCTCCCAACTCGTTCAACAATGGAGAAAATGAACTATTCTCGCACAAATAGCCTTTTAAAATATTCTGCCCAGCCATTAAATTTTCCTCAGTGCGATCGCGATCGCGACTCTAGGCACGCGATCGCGATGCACAGACCAGCCAACCAATGCGATCGGTCACCAATACACGCGATCGCATAGAACAACTCTCCACCCCACACACGCGCCTCAGAATCCTCTTCGCGATCGCATAAACACCTACGCGATCGCACAGCCTTTCCTGACCAACCTATGCGATCACAATCCTAACCACGCAATCGCATAGAAAAAAATGCCTTCCCCACTCTTTTACTCTACGCGATCGCAAACATCCTCCCGCGATCGCGTAGAAGGAAACCAGAACCTCACACCAACAAAAATCTGCCCAGTTTTCAAGCCAAGAGTTGGCCGTTAACCACCCGAAACACACCCGAGGCCCTCGGGACCTCAACCAAACATAACAACATATCCCATAACATCATTCAAACTTATTCCAGCCTTCGAAACACCAAAAACAACGCAACAACACCAAAATCACATCAAATTCAAGCCTATGAACTTTGATACTTCCAAATTTCGCCAACTATGCCGAAACCAACCAAAACACCTCCGATTGACCTGAAATTTTGCAGACTTATCCAAAATGACATTACGAACCTGATACAACTTCCAGAATTTTATTCCGACCCCGTTAGCCTAATTTTTACTGCCGACCGGAAATCACCAAAAACTAACTTTCGCCAATTCAAGCCTAATTCTACACTAGACATCAAAACTTCATTCCGAACACACTCCTAAGTCCCAAATCACCTAACGAAGCTATCCGAGCCATAAAATCCGCATTCCAAGGTCGTTCACCAACAAGTCAACTCTTAGTTGACTTTTTCAACTATTAGGCTACTTTAAGAGACTAAATGCCTAAATTCTCACCATAACCGCTCCGGACCCAAACCAACTAACCCAACATGACAAAAATAGGTTAGCAATATATAACAAATGCAAAAATTGGGGAAATGGGGTAAATCTCACGGAACGACCGGCCGGGTCGTTACACATCTGGTAAGTATTATGAAGTTGAAGGAGATATAGGGATTAGACAGCTTTTATGCCTTATATGTGATGAATTTAAGGTACTAAATGTCTATGTTGTAGATGACTGTGAAGAAAGTGTTTGTGTCTCAAACATTGTCAACCATATTGAGGCTTATATATCTCAAGTATTAGTTGGTACTGATGATAGTAGTAGTGAAGATGAAGATGAAGATCAGGCAGGTTCTGATGTCCTGGCCTATGATTATGAAAAGTTAGAACAATTTGAGGCTCAAAGGAAAAATCATCCTAGTGAAAACCTTAATGAATACAAAGAGATTTATAAAGGCATGTCGTTCAAGGACATTCCTGAAGCTAGAAAGTTCATGAACCTTTATTCATTGGTTAATCAAAAGAAATTAGAGCTGGTGAAAAGTGACAAAATTAGAGTGAGGTATGAGTGTGTAGAGGGCTACTCATTTAAATGTCTTATTTCCATTGACAAAGGCAGTGAGGGGTGTAGAGTGAAGACACTAAATCCAGGACATGTCTGTAATCCTGCTTTTGATAACAGTAGGGTTGAATATAGCACTATAGCTTACTACTTCAAGAAGAAGTTGCAAGACAACTCTAAGTATAAGGTGAAAGAAATGAGGGCAGACCTGAAGAATTCATTTCAGCTTAATGCTAGTAAATAAAAGGTTAAAAGGGCAAAGAGAATGATATTGGAGAAGTTGGAAGGCAGTTTCACTGATGATTATAACAAGCTTGAAGATATGCCAATGCTTTGAGGGATAATAATCCTGGAAGTGAGGTTGTTATTAATTTATCTAAAGAAAAATTGTTGCAAGGCAAAAGAAAATTCCTTAGGATGTACATTTGTTTTCATGCATTGAAGATGGGGTACAAAGAGGGCGTGAGACCATTTATTGGGCTTGATGGTACATTCTTAAAGGGGAAGGCTAAAGGACAACTACTAGTTGTTGTTGGGCAAGATAACATGAATCACTTTTATCCACTTGCTTGGTCTGTAGTTGATAGGGAAACAAAAAGAAGTTGGACTTGATTTCTGGAGCTTCTTCACAATTTATTGGACTTGAATATGGGCAATGGAGTCACTTTTATGTCGGATATGCAGAAGGTATAATTTCGTTACTAATATGTTATAACTTTTTCATTACTAATCTGTTACAACTTTTTCATTACTAATCTGCTAAAATATTTTGATAGATTAATGGAGGCAATAAAGACAGTACTTTTTGAAGCAAAGCATAGGTTCTGTGTGATACATGTAGAGTCAAACTGGTGCAAAGAGTATGGAGGTCTTGAAATGAAGAAGTTACTTTGGTGGAGTGCTTGGGCCACTTATGAAGAAGACTTCAAGGATCAGTTGAGCAAGGTGGGACAGTTGAAGGAAGCAGCTGTTACAAACTTGTTAAAGTACCCACCCTAGAGTTGGTGTAGGGCATACTTTGACACTGTCTGTAAAAATCAAGGTGTGGATAACAATTTTACAGAATCTTCCAATTCTTGGATATTAGAAGCTAGATACAAGCCCATCATCAAGATGTTGGAAGATATAAGACTTAAAGTAATGAATCAGTTGAGAAAGCATGAAGATGAGGTGAGAACATGGAAGATAGACTACAATCCTCAAAGCATGAATCTTTATAATGACAATCTGAAGATAGCTCATTCCATTCAGGTTGATTTCAATGGTGATGATGGATTTGAAATAGTATAAGGGATTGACAAATTCATTGTCAATTTACAGGTAAAAAGATGCATATGTAGAGGATGGGATCTTTCTGGAATCCCATGTCCTCATGAAATAAAATTATGCTTGTATTTAAAGGTAGACCCTTTGAAGGAGATGCACTGGTGGTATACAAAGAAGCCTTTCTACTTAATTACAAGCATACGTTACAACCTGTACCTGGTGAGAAATTCTGGAAACTAGATCCATCTCAAGCCATGGAACCTCCAGAACTGGTGAAACAAGCTGGCAAGCCTAAAGTCAAAAGAGATAGACAGAAGGATGAGACAATCAAGAGGCAAGGGGATTAGAGTCAGTCTAAAAAAGGCAGAATTATGACTTGTGGCAATTGTGGAGAGGCAAACCATAATGCAAGGGGATGTAAAAAGGTATAGACACAATTGTTATTTCTGAACTTGTTATTATACTTAATTGATATTAACTATTTCTTTTTTGCATTAAAGAACCAATGAATGTGCAGAAAGTGACAAAGAAGAAGCAGCCATCAATTGAATATGATGGGCATATGATAACTTGGATTTTTGCCTTGTTTTCCGTTCCCTTATACATGAATGTTGGATACAATGTTACACAAAATGGCCCCGAAAGCTTATACGTTGTGCTTGTTGCAGGATTTAACCAGAAATGAAGGCATTCAGTCTAAAATATGCTCAAAATAGGAGTGAATCCGGCACAAGGATCAAACCCAACAAGGTTGCTCAAGACAAAGAAAGCTACCCTGGTTGTGGTCCTCATTTCGCGGTCCGCGGTGGAGGTCCAGTAAGGTCAAGTGTGAACCAATTATCCGCCGCGGCCGCGGTCGTAGTTTCGCGGACCGCGGTGGCATTCCACTGAAGCTCGAAAACAAGGCCATCATCCACCGCGGCCGCGATCGTAGTTTCACAGACCGTGGTGGAGTTCCAGTGAGCTCGAGAGAATTGCAAGTCCCCACCGCGGCCGCGGTCGAAGTTTCACGGACTGCGGTGGCAATCCAGTGAGGTCGAGTCATGACACAAGTATTCACCGTGGCAGCGGTCCGCGGTCGACACTTACCAGAAATCAGCAACCAATGTTTTCGCGGACCGCAGTCGTGTTTTCGCGGTCCGCGGTGGTCTTGCAGGGGTATTTTTATCTGAAAATTTGGCAGACTATAAATAGACTATTTTGTATTTTCTTTACATATCTTGTAATATCTGCTATTTTTCAGAGTGGAGAGCTCGTGAATATTTTAGTATTTTTATTTCTTTATCTTTGTTCTTACATTTTTAACACTGAAAACTTTAATTTCATTGTTAGGAATCAATTAAATGGTTATTCTTCTTCTCTATCATTGTTCTCATCTTTGATTATGAGTAGCTAGACCCATTAGCTAGGGTTGTGACTCAACCCTAGTGTGGGTATGTAATGGGGTTTTAAAATTAAGATTGGGAAATTAATATGTGTTGGATATTTAGGCAATTTCAAGGTTTTTATTGCTATAATTAGTGATTGCAAACACTAATTAACCTTTTCATGACTTGGATCTTTCTTGAGAAAGAAGACTTGAGTCTAGAAATTAGCCTGATAGGAAATTAGGGCATTATCAAGAGATTGATAGTCCCAATCAAAGAGGTTAAACCCAGAAATGGTAAAACCCTATTTGAGCCCTAGTTAACGGGTTAAACCTCGAGAGAGTAACACCCTACCTAACCCTATATTGCTTGATTATTAGGCACCCAATTGGACCCGAGAGGGGCAATTAGGGTATAATCACTCAAACTACCGAGAGGTATAGAGTGAGCACCTTCGTGCTTTGGTTATAGCTATATCCCTAGCAAATTCCCCGACATTAGAATTAAATCCCTTTGTGAATCCACCTAGACAACAATTACGACCCTAGTGCCCTTATCAATCTTAGAAAACAACAACAAAAATAAAACAAAGTTAGTCATTAATTAGCTTACAAACAATAGAATACACTTAGTATAGTTCAACACCAACAAATGACTAGAAGTGAAATTAAAGACACTCGACCCTTATAGATCACTTATACACTCACTCCCATCTATAGGCTCCCTGTGGATTCGATCCCGTTCGGGTAAAAGCTACACGACCCTTGCCTTCATACGTATATAGTAGTATGGGTGAGGCGCCATCACCTTTTTGGCGCCGTTGCTGGGGATCTTTAACGGTGTGACTATATTTGTGACTAGAAGCATAGTGTGTTTCTCTTTCCTTCTATTTTTTTTAACTTCCTTGTTTTGTGTACTTAGGTACAATGGCCGATTCGCTAGGAAATGTGATTCCGGGGAGGAGGTTTATGACAATCAAGAAGATGAAACCAATCAAATTCCTCCACAAAGAAGAGGCCGACATGCCAATATTCAGGATGATGTTCCAGATCCTCCCCCACCTCCAGCTCCTAGAGCTGCTCCTCGGGTCCTTCCAAACGAGAGGTATGCTAGTGCAATAGTCCCGCCAAGGATTCGAGCGGGGAACTTCCAAATCATAAATGTTATGCTCACTCTCCTAGAGCAAAGAGGATACTTCACCGGAGCCGCCCACCAGAATGCCTATACGCATCTCAAAGGCTTTGTTGATACATGTTGGGGGAGTAAGCAAATTAATGTGTCTGAGGACGCATTACGGTTACGGTTGTTCCCGTTCTCACTTAGGGGAAAAGCATTGGATTGGCTTGAGCGTCTCCCAAACCATTCTATATCCACTTAGGACGAGCTTGCGGATAAATTTATTGCAAAGTTTTTCTCCCCAAGCCACATGGCAGCCCTTCGAGATGCGATTTTGGCATTCAAACAAGAGCCAAACGAGCCCCTACATGAAATATGGGAACGCTATAGAACCATGGTCAAGGAATGTCCTAACAATGACATGTCCGAGGCTATGATACAACAAATATTCTACCGGGGAATCAACACGGTAAATCAATGTGTGGCCAACCAATTGGCCGGTGGTAATTTTATGAAGTTGACATACCCCGAGGCATGTGAGATTCTTGATGAAATGGCCGACACATATTCGGCTTGGCAAAGTAGAGAAAATGTGCCTCAAGGGGAAACCGGTGTGAATAATCTCCACAAGGAGCTCCAAGAACAAGGGCAAGCAATTTCCGAGCTTACAACAACCATGAACCAACTTGCTAAAGCCCAACTCCAACATTTGCAAGGGCCGAAGCAAGTAAATGCTATGGAAGGAGTTCATTTCAAGGAAACCAAAGGAGACCTCGAGGGAATGTTAGGCAAAACCATGGTGATCAAGGTGATCAAGGGCCAAGTGGTCATGAACAAGATGAAAGTTATAATGACCAAGATGAGGATGTTATGTATGAAAACAACTACCAAGGGCAAGGTAATACACAAAACTGGGGAACCAAAGGCCACGAAATTGGAACAATAACAATGCTAGAAATTGGAGCAATACCAATGATCGTCAATGGAACAACAATAATGACCGACAATGGGGGAACAACAATGAAGGGAATTGGAATGGAAGAAATAACAACAACAATTGGGGAGGTGAAGGTAATCGGGGATCGGGTTTTCAAAGGCCCCGATGTACCAACAACCAAGCAACCCTCCTCCATATCAATCTCATGGGCAAAGTTCTTCAAGCTCGGAAATGGGTCGGATAGAAAAAATGTTCAAACATATGATGGAGAGGAATGCAGAATCTGATGCCCAGATATCCTCTCACACTACTTCTATCCGAAATTTTAAAGTACAAATGGGCATATTTCACAAGCCTTAAACACACGCCCGAAGGGTGCACTACCAAGTGATACGGTGGTGAACCCCAAGGGTGGGAACAACAACAACACCGGTCATGCTATATCGGTAACCATTGGGAGTGGAAAAGGTGTGGAAGCAAGTACTTCGGGGAAAAAGAAGGTTGATGTTGATGATGAAGTTGTACCCCAAGATGAGCTACCAGCTGATGTGGAGCAAGCATTGGATAAGCCAATTGAAGGCGAGGTAAGAATTGACATTCATGATAATGGGGAGGATTTGGGTAGAAATGTGAACCCGTCTAGGGAACACATAATTGACATGCCGGAACCGGTGGCCCCAAAGGCACCATTGCCTAGGCCACCTCCCCCCTATCCTCATATATTGGAAAAACAGAAGCAAAAGACCCGGTTTAAAAAGTTCTTTGATATGATGAAGAGTCTTACCATAAATGTTCCTTTGGTTGAGGCCTTGGAGCAAATGCCAGGCTAAGCTAAGTTCATGAAGGACTTGGTGACTAAACAACGATCTATGGAGTGTGAGACCATTAAGATGACTCACCAAGTGAGTGCTATTGTTCACTCCATGGTACCAAAACTTGAAGATCCAGGTGCCTTCACTATTCCTTGCACAATTGGGAGTGCAGACTTTGCAAAAGCCCTATGTGATCTTGGGGCAAGCATAAATTTGATGCCATATTCTGTGTTCAAGAACTTGGGGATCGGACAACCTAGGTCGACCTCTATGCGTTTGCAAATGGCGGACTGATCACTGAAGAGGCCCCTAGGTATTATTGATAATGTCTTAGTGAGAGAGGACAAATTCATATTGCCAGCAGATTTTGTTATCCTCGACTGTGAGGTTGATTTTGAGGTCCCTATTATCTTGGGGAGGCCTTTCCTGCCACCGGGAAGGCCTTGGTCGATGTTGAAGCTGGGGAACTTACATTCAGAGTTGGTGATGAAAAAGTGGTCTTCCACGTGTGCAAATCTATGAAGCAGCCCAACAGAACTGAAGTGTGCTCTTTTATGGACCTCGTGTCTGAGGTTATTATTGATGATGCCATTGTTATGATCCATGTTGATGATCCTGTGGAGTTGGCCTTGTTGAATCACGAGGACTCAGTGGTGGATGGTGTGCTTGAGAGTACCCATGCCCTTCAAGGCATGGGGTCTTATTCCTATGTTCCTAGAAAATTGTCATTGGACTTGGAGAACAGGAAGACCCCACCAACAAAGCCATCCATTGAAGAACCTCCGAATCTGGAGTTGAAGCCACTTCCTTCCCACCTCAGGTATGAATACCTTGGTCCCTCTTGTACTTTACCAGTTATTCTTTCCTCTTGCCTAACCCAATTGCAGGTTGACTCAACTTTAAAAGTGCTAAGGAGGAGGAAGAAAGCAATCGGTTGGACCTCGGCTGATATTCGGGGTATTAGGCCCGCCTTTTGCATGCACAAGATCATATTGGAGGATAGAGCCAAACCCTCTGTTGAACATCAAAGAAGACTCAATGAAGCTATACAAGATGTGGTGAAAAAGGAGATCATAAAATGGCTTGATGCGGGTGTGGTCTATCCAATTTCAAATAGTGCTTGGACTTCCCCGGTCTAATGCGTTCCGAAAAAAGGTGGAATGACAGTGATAAAAAATGATAAGAATGAGCTCATCCCTACAAGAATAGTTACCGGATGGCGGGTTTGCATGGACTACCGCAAGCTCAACATGGTGACCCGCAAAGAACATTTTCCTTTACCATTCTTGGATCAAATATTGGATAGGCTTGCAGATCGAGCCTATTATTGCTTCCTTGACGGGTATTCTGGATATAATAAAATTTTGATAGCCCCAGAGANATGTGAAGAAACAAATTTGGTCTTGAATTGGGAGAAATGCCACTTTATGGTGGAGGAAGGAATTGTTTTGGGCCATAAGATTTCAAAGAATGGCATTGAGGTTGATAAGGCAAAGATCGAGGTTATTTCAAAACTGCCACCACCTATTTCAGTGAGAGGAGTCCCTAGCTTTCTTGGCCATGCCGGTCTTTACCGGCGGTTTATCAAAGATTTCTCGAAGGTGGTGAATCCATTATGCAAGCTGTTAAAGAAGGATGCCAAATTCAATTTTGATGAGCAGTGTATGCAAGCTTTTGAACTCTTAAAACACAAGCTCACTACCACTCCCATCATCACGGTGTCGGCTTAGAGTGCCCCATTTGAGCTTATGTGTGATGCAAGTGATGTTGTTGTGGGTGCTGTGCTTGGGAAAAGGGTGAACAAAGTGTTTCATCCAATCTACTATGCCAGCAAGACAATGAATTCTGCTCAAATGAACTACACAGTCACGGAGAAGGAGCTTCTAGCTATAGTCTTTGCCATGGAAAAATTTCGAGCTTATTTGATGGGTGCCAAAGTCATAGTTCACACTGACCATGCAGCACTTCGGTACCTCATGACCAAAAAGGATTCCAAGGCAAGACTTATGAGATGGGTTTTGTTATTACAAGAGTTTGATTTAGAGATAATGGACCGAAGAGGGAGTGAGAATCAAGTAGCCGATCATTTGTCCTGCTTAGAGGAGCAAGGACGTCCTGGTGACGGACTTGAGATCAATGATAGTTTCCCGGATGAACAACTCCTTTCAATTTCAATGAGAGAAATGCCATGGTTTGCGGATATTGCTAATTTCCTAGTCATCGGAGTTGTCCCTTGTGAGCTCTCTTCTAACCAAAGGAAGAAGCTTAGAAGGGATAGCTTGGATTTATATTGGGATGGGCCTTATTTATTCAAGATTTGAACCGATGGGGTAATCCGGCGATGTGTACCGGAGGAAGAGCAACTAGCCATCCTTGAGTCTTGCCACTCCTCGCCGTATGGTGGTCATCACGGAGGGGTGAGAACTGCTTCTAAAGTGCTTAGTTGTGGGTTCTTTTGGCCCACTTTGTATAAGGATGCTAGTACCCTAGTGAAGAGGTGTGATGAATGCCAAAGAGCCGGGGGAATTTCCAAAGAGGATGAGATGCCTTTAAATTCAATTCTCGAGGTAGATATCTTTGATGTTTGGGGCATTGACTTCATGGGGCCATTCGTGAGTTCATGTGGGAACACGTACATCTTGGTCGCGGTTGATTATGTGTCAAAATGGGTAGAGGCCATAGCCTTACCAAACAATGAGGCGCGGAGTGTGATAGCCTTTCTCAAGAAGAATATCTTTACTAGGTTTGGCACTCCACGAGCCATCATCAGTGACGGGGGGTCACATTTTTGCAACAAAGCCTTTGACTCCTTGCTTTCTAAGTATGGGGTCAACCATAAAGTCACTACCCCGTACCACCCTCAGGCTAGTGGCCAAGTTGAAGTGTCTAACAGAGAGATAAAGAGCATATTATCCAAAATGGTCAATGCCAATAGGACCGACTGGGCTATGAAATTAGATGATTCTCTTTGGGCTTACCAGACCGCCTACAAGACCCCAATTGGGATGTTCCCATATCGCTTGATCTTTGGAAAAGCATGCCACCTTCCGGTGAAATTGGAGCACAAGGCTATGTGGGCCTTGAAAAAGTTGAACTTGGAAAGGGATGTAGCTGCAAATCTTAGAGTGGAGCAATTGAATGAGTTGGATGAGTTTAGATTCCATGCGTACTCCAGTTCGTCCTTGTATAAGGACAAAATGAAGTACCTACATGATAAATATGCTCGAGGTAAAGAGTTCAAAGTTGGTGACTTGGTCTTATTGTTCAATTCTCGGTTGAGGTTATTTACCGGAAAGCTAAAGTCAAAGTGGAGTGGGCCTTTTGAAGTGGTATTTGTTACTCCATTTGGGACTCTTGACCTCAAGAACAAAAGTAGTGAAGTCTTCAGAGTGAATGGTCACCGGGTAAAACACTATCTTGGCAAAGTTGATGACAGCCACGTGGTGGCACTTCTTCATCTCCAATGACCCCGAAAAAATGTGTCGTGCCGCGACGTTAAATCAGGCGCTTCTTGGGAGGCAACCCATGTGTCGTTACTTTTATTTTCTTTGTTTTTCTTGTTAAAATAGGTTTCACTTTTACACTAACTGGTTTTTGGATGTGTAGGATGATTTTGACATAGGAAATTTGGCTGAGTATAGAAACAGAAGCTTACTGGAAATTGACTTCGCGGCCGCGGTCTCCTTTTCGCGGTCCGCGAAGTCAACATGCTGCAAAAACAGTTCACTGGAAATTGACTTCGTGGCTGCGGTCTCCTTTTCGCTGTCCGCGAAGTCAATATGCTGCAAACACAGTTCACTGGAATCTATTTCGCGGCCGTGGTCGACTTTTCGCGGTCCACGAAGCCCATCTATATCTTATGCCTTAAGCCATTGAATGGCCACGGACCGCGTCGATTTTTCGCGGTCCGCGGTAGGTAAGTGGGGTGGACCCAACTCTCTCTATAAATAGGCCTCTAGGGTTTTATTTCACACTTTTCGCACTGTAGCTGGTCTAAGCCACTTTCAACTGTGTCTCACTTTTGCATTCTCTGAAGTTCATTGCTCACATCCATACTATCATCCAAGCATCTAGTAAGTGTGTTTGTGCTTCATTGACTTCTTAATTTCTTTATTTTATTTATTTTTCAACTTCTTTTTCATTATTATTTTCTCTTTTTAGGCTTGTAAATGTTAGGTTTAGGCCAAAAATGTTCATAATAGTCCTTTGGAATGCAATTGCACTGATTACTTGTGTAGGACTTATCTCAATGAACACTTTAGCGTAGAAATTGCATATTCTGGGAACCCTAGGTCAATAGCCACTTTCGCGGTCCATTTTTCGCGGACCGCGGTGCCTCATTTTGCATAAACCAATCCGTTATTTTGCGGACCGCGGTCAACTTTTCACGGTCCGTGATCCCCGTTGTACAGAATTCATACCATACTGGATATAACTTTGCGATCGCGGTCGACTTTTTGCGGTCCACGAAGTCATTTCCAGTGTGTCTTGCTCAGTTAATGATCTCCACCGCGGTCTGTGGTTGCCTCATTCCAGTATGCTTATACTTCATTGACTACTGAAATGTCTGCACATCAATGCTCGGGAAACTAACCATGTTCACTTATGTGTACTTTGCAGGCAATGGTACTATCTCGTGGAGGCGGTCGTAAAAACACGGGTAGAGGAGAAACTCAAAGGGGGAGTGGCCCGGGGGCACCAAGGCAACCATCCAAAGTTACATTGCCTCCTCAGTCATACTTTCCTCCTTCACCATCAGGAAGTGAATATGCTCCGTCAGAGGAGGCCTCATCACAGTCATCCCCAATGGACCCTGTCTCATCTCTCCCGGCTCCAGCATGAGCAGTTTCCCCATCCAAATCTGCCTCCAGTGCACACTCATACTCTACTTCCCCTACAGTTTCCTTATCTAGGGAGAATTCAAGTGACATCAAAGGGGATGCGCAGGTGGTTGAAGGGGTCGAGCGCACTCGGAATCCGGATGTGTGGAAGGATTGTTTTGTCAGTGAGAAAGCCTTCCACAGATTCAGGGAGTTGTGGACTGCACAATCACTTATCCCGGAGCGTACCTTTTCAATGAAAGATTTATCCACTTACAACCCCAATGTGAGGCTGCAGTTCCGAGACAGGAAAGTGTGGTCTTATTTCACTGAGCATCTCTCGGAGGCAAATGAGCATATAGTGAAGGAGTTCTACACTAATTTGCTTTTTCTGGAAAAGGACTCAAAGGCATCCAAAGTCCGCAATCTCACAGTGCCTTTTGATGGACCTTCACTAAATGACTATTTGGAGATGGATGATGTGGATGATTCATTGTACCCGGAAAAACTGGCAGAAAAGGATGTTGTGAGAAATTGGTTGGCTTTACACTTGGCCAAGCCCGGGGACACCCCGGAGTGGCTAACGGCTGGGAAGACTATCACCAGGAGGACCCTGAACTTCGAAGCAAAAAGGTGGGAGACTTTTGTATGCAGCAGGCTAGACCCGACACACCATGACCAGACCCTCCCTCTCAGTAGGGCTGTATTAGTGGCATCTATCATGGCTGGGTACCCCATCAATATGGGGAATGTGATGTTTGAGGTCATTAGCCGGGTGGTCAGCACAGTTTATACTTCTTACCCTTTTCCTCATTATCTGACCATGTATTTTGAAGACCAGGAAGTCACTATGAAGCGCTTTGACACCAAAGTCAAGCCCAAAGCACCCTTCTCCTGGTATGACTTAAAGGATGAGGATAACCCCAAAAAGAAGTCAAAGGGAAAGTCGGTTGCCTCCACTAGCTAGTCTGAAGAGCCAGTGGTGGTAGCGAAACCCTCCCTGCCCCAGCCTGCCATTCCAGAGGAGGCTCCAGGCCCGTCCACCTCCGCCGCCACTGACATCCCGTCCACCAGAGCCTATCCCATGACTTCTCAACGGCTGAACATGACACTGACTAGCCTCACCAACTGGATGCAGTCAACTACTACAAAGTTGAATGCAATTTCTATAGCCGTGGCAGCCCCAGCTACTCCTCCCCCACCACAGGTCCCGCAGTCCATTGAGGACACTCTGAAAGAAATTTTGGAGAACAAGAAGAAAATCCTGGATGCGGTGGGTGCACATGAGAGTGCATTGACAAAGCTAGAAGCTGAGGAAGACTAGGGCGTCAAAGGAGGAGGTAGCAAAGCTGAAAAAGGAGGTCGACAAACTATCAGGCGATCAGATTCCATTGGAGATGCTACTAGCCGACCCCATAGAGCCCCAGCCAGAGCAACAACCAGTGCCTCAGTCAGTGCAGGAGGAGGAGCTGGTGAGGCCACTGAAGAAGAGGAAGGTCATGCCCCGTGCCCAGAACATCAGACTTGTACTGGCAGACCCTCCTACAGAGCACACTCAGGCTCAGAGCCAGGAGGCCCAGCCCGCCGGAGCTCCATCACAGGCTATACCAGACCCAGCTCCTACAGATTCCCCATCTCAGGCAGTTCCTACCCCATCTCAGACAGAGCAGCAGGGACCACAGCAGGCCGAGGGCCAATAGGGAGTTTTCCTTACTCTCTCTCTCTCCCATATTTTGCGCACTATTTTTTTCTATATAGCATTGAGGACAATGCTTTATTTTAGTTGGGGGAGTGTCCCTGCAGGCATTTGATTTTGGCTATATCGGATTGTATAATGAAAACAACATTTTGTTTCTTTTTCTTTACGTTATTTCCCTTTTTGGTATGTATAAGATAACAATCCATTGTAAATATCCCTTATGTATATTCATCTAATTNTGAAAATAACTTTTTGTTTCTTTTTCTTTACGTTTTTTTTTTTTTTTTGGTATGTATAAGATAACTATCCATTGTAAATATTCATCCCTTATGTATATTCATCTAATTCCCCTATTGTACATATTCATTCTATCCCACGCACTTTACTTTACTTTATGCATTTCTTTTCTATTTTATAGCTTCTTACTTTTCTTTCATAGCTTCTTGTTTGGTTTTCGCGTGGGCAATAAGCCTTTGGTTTTCTTAACGCCACAGTTCTTTCCAAAGGTGGAACTTGTGTGAACCGAGTGGATCTTCCCAAGGATGGACGGTGTGACAACCTTCTTAAGGATTTGAGTCTGTTTTCCCTTTTCTTGTTGTTTTGTTTTTCAATAACGGTGCCTCACTTGGGCCTAACACAGTTGCCTTTGATCCCATGGTCAAAGAAAACTCGTTGTGTTGAGGATGGTGATAGTGACGATCTTGAGACTCTTGTGTTGGCCGATAATCATCGGGTGGTTCTTCGGGACCATTTTGTTACTCAAAGCACGACTAAGGTCATTGTGGGCCCTCGACTCGGTTTCTGTAACAATCCTTTAGCTGTGAGTGGTGAGAAATTCGTAATTGCAAGTCCAAGTTCCGTGCCACTAGTCTAGAACTTGCCCTGAGTGTTGTCTAGGCGAAATTCTAGGTGTAATTTGACTTGAGAAGTGACTATAG